>JADKXX010007042.1:0-129044 GCA_017310255.1 Butorides virescens | reverse complement strand
CCCCCCCCCCCCCCCCCCCCCCCCCCCCCCCCCCCCCCCCCCCCCAGTCCCATCCCTCCCCGCGCCCGTGCTGGGGGCACACAGAGCCTCACAGTACCCACATCTCGGGGGCTCCATGCAGCCATGGTTCAACCCATTGGGTTGCACAGATGAAATATCGCTGCCGTTGCTGTCTTCACAGCGCTTGGCTGGGGACTGTGGGTAGGTGTGAGCAGCAGATCTTGTGTGCAGATGGCAGGTCCTGCCCCAAATGCTGCCTTGGTCAGCAAGGGAAGGAGGCAGTGGCGTGGGGGTACGAGAGCGTGGCTCTTTGGAGGCAAACATAAGTCTGGGCAGGGATCTGAGGCCAGCAGACTCATGACATGGGGTCCTCAGCAGGAGCTGTGTGAGGCTGGAGGCTGAAGGTCTGGGGTCACCTTTCCCAAGTGGCCAGGCTCAGCCAGTAAAAGCCCCACAAAGCTCCTGAGGTGCAATAATTTGGCAGTTCTCAGACCACGTCCCATGGGCAATGCTCGCAGCTCCAGAGCCACAAGCAGATCTGGATGTGGCCACCCAGCACAGACAAGTGCCCAGCTCCCCGGGCTGTCTCCCACCCCATCCCAGCTTCTCCTTCACCCAAAGCCTCATTTCCCCTATGGCTGCCTGTCCTGGGGGCTGCTGCCACCCCTGGAGCCCTGCCAGGTCCCCCTGCCGTGGCCAGGGCAGCTCAGGCACTGCTCTGCCTCACCAATGAGCAAATCCTTCGCCGGACAGCTGAGAGGCTCCACGCGTTTTCCAGCTCTCCCCCGTCTGCTTCGGCTGGTTAAGGTGTATGGGCAGAGAGGGTTAGTGCTGCCAGAGTCAGGGCGAGATGCCGGCGGCCCTGTGTGTCCTGCTGGGGACATGTCCCCTCTCTGGCCGGGCTGCTCCAAGACCCATCCGCCTGATGCTCCTGGAGTCTGCAAGACACCGCTCCAAGGCAGGGATTAGTGAGAAAATCCCTGCCCCTCTCAAAAAAACAGTCCCAGTGGCTATTTCTCCCTCTTGCACCTTCACCAGCATCTCCCCAAGGGATGCCCAGGAGTACCTGTGCGTTGTGGGGCCCCACGTATGGGCCAGTAATTCCCAGCCCATAACTGATGCCCCAGGGGCCTACGCCCACCCTGTACCCCATCCTTTGGGGCTGTACCCCCATGGGTCTCCCTGCACCATGGCATAGCCCTTGTAAATACATCGTGCCCCCGTGTTCCCCCACTCACCCCACACGGAAACAACCTCTGGCAGCCCCATTCCTGGACCCTGTGAGAGACCCCCCCTTTCCTCAAATCCATTATGGCTGCCTTGTCTCTCCCCAGCCTTTCAGCTGAGGGGCTTTTGCTGGCGAAACACAGACCTGGCTCAGCCGGCGGGAGACACGGCCGCATTGTGCAGCCACTAATGCTAAGTGACTGCTCCTTTGTGCGGCTGGAAGCGCCGAGCCTCTCGGCGAATGCATGGGAACAGCTCCGGCTTACAATGGGGTGCAGCCGGGAGCGACCTCAAAGCAAACATTGACTTAAAAATCAGTGTTAACCAGGCAGGCATGCCAGACCTCTTGGGAAATACAGCCCCCGCCAGCACTATGCCTTTGTTGCCAGAGGCAAAGCCCTGCCGGGCTGAGACAGAGGTGCTTGGTAAAGGCGGCTTTGATGGGGCCAGTGGTGTCCATCCCTGGTCCTAGAGATGCTGTGCTGATGCCAGCAGCTGGCTGGGACAGCGGTGCCACTGGGTGCGGCAAGAGGCAAAGGGTATTTCATTAACCTAAGCAACCCAGCCCAGGAAAGAGGGATTGGAGAGCTCGGGTTGGGGTTTAAAGGATCCCAACCGAGAGAAAAGAGACCAGGGGCGTGCCACTCCGCAGATACCTCCGGGGAAATTTATTTAGGGCTGTGTAGATACCTCCTTGGCACTTTTATAAAGCATACACCCCCGCCCTGGCCCACACAGCTCATTTCCAGTGGCTTCGCAAGTCGTGGCCTCTGTGATGGTTGTAGCAAGGCCACAGATCCATGCTTGGGTTATCCAGTAGATCCATGCTTGGGTTATGCAGCACAGCAAGGTGCCCCCAAGCAGCCTGGGTATGGGTGTGCAGACTGGACCCAGGAGTGGCACTGACCCCCGCCTCCCTCAGACAGATGCCCAGAGATGTAGACAGATGTGCAAAGAGCCTTCACACTGCTGCAGGTCCCCAGTGAGAGCTCAGCTCGTATCCTTGCAGGTGACTGGACTGCACCTTTGTCGCCTTGGTGGGGCCAATCTGTAATTGAAGAGGGAGGGAAAAATGTGCCTGGACCATGTGGAATGCATGCTACAAACAGTGGATGGCATTTCCCCATGGCTTCTGAAGTGAGGTGACAAAACTGGGCACCCAGCCTGCCCCAGAGTACAAGGATGGGCACCCAACCTGCTCCAGAGCACAAGGATGGGCACCCAACTTGATCCAGAAAGTGATGATGGGCACACAACCAGCTCCCAAGCGCAATGGTGAGCACCTGCTCCAGAGCACAAGAATGGGCACCAAACATGTTTCAGAGTGCGATGAGCACCCAGGCTGCTCCAGAGCATAATGGTGGGCACCCAACCAGAGCTGGGCTATGCGCACACTCAGCACTGGCAGCTCTGGCTGCTCCCAGCTTGGACTAGTGCAGGGCTGGATGCTGGGAAAGGAGATGTTCTCCCAGCCAGGCCTCCAGCCTCTGCACAGCCGCCTCCATTTCCTGTTCTGCCCTCCACAGAGGGTTTCAGAGAGCCAAGAAGGGGGCAAGTTGAAGTGAGAAGGTGGGAGGTGGATGGGGTGGACCAGGACTGTGAACATCACCTGCATCAGCCCGGTGAGGCCAGGCACAGGGGATACAGTGGAAGGTGCACAAAAATGCACCGGGAAAAGGCTCCATTTCTGAGAGGGTTGAGAGCTCCAAGGGCAACTTGCCACTGGGATGACTTCTCACAGGATGCTGCGGCTTCCCCACCTCTCGCAGCCTCTAATTCAGGTGCAGCGCGTGGCTCGGAGCCGTGCTCTGCCGCACGTCCCAGGCTCAGTGCTGACGCTGCCGAGCAGCATTTGTAGCTTTGTGCAATCCCCAAGTCACACAGGGTGACCTGGAAAGTCCTGCGCAGGTGTCGGGGGACATCCATGGCACTGGCTGGACGCCTGGCTGGGGAGGGCGTGGTGGTGCTCTCCATCCTCCGGTTTTCCACAATGACCCCGTCCCATTCACCGTGGGAAAAGGTGGAACAGCACTTGAGCATCAGCCCTGGGTAACTCTGCCTACGGGTGGATGGGATGTGGCAGAGGATGGGCTGTGGGGACAGATGGAGGTGGCCTTGGTGGCACCATGCCCATGAAGGACGCAGGCTGTCCGGATGAGGGCAGCCGGCACGGCCACGGTTTCAGCCACCACTGCACCATGCTGCCAGCAGCATCGGCCCCCAGCAAGGGAAGTGCAAGGGCGTCCCAACAGCACCACCGGCCGCTAATGACAGGCCGGACAGCTAATTACAGAGGGCAGGAAATTAAGAATGCAAACGAAGCCAAAGTATTAGGTCGGCTGCGGGGCAGGTCCCGTCCGGGGGGTCCCATGGCAGCACTCCCTGCCTGGGGGCCCGGGGCTGCAGAGGCCCCAAATGCGGGGGGCACGAGGGCAGCGGCGCAGGGCAGTGGGAAGCAGGGAATGAGAGCTGGGATGGCCGGGGATCGTCTCGGAGGCCACTGGCTTCCCCAAGCCTCGCTAGGGGCCAGCGAGGCCCGGGTGGGGCTCCAGAAGCGTCCCCCCACGGCGCGGTTCCCCGCCTCACCACCTGGTTTGGGCCGGAAAACCCGGGCGGGGAAGGAGGTGGCCTCTGCGGGGATGGGGGTGGGAGAGGGGGGCGGCCCAGCGTCCGCAGGGGCGGGTGCTCAGGGACCCGGGTCTGCGGTGCCGGGGCCCGCTCCTCCCGGCGGCACCGGGGGACAGAGCGGCGGGGGACGGGGAGGGGGCGGCTCCCGATGCGGCGGGACGGGGCCACGCAGGCCGGGGAGCCGCGAGCTGGGGCTGGGGGAAGCCGGCTGGGGCTGGAGGGGAGCGGGGGGGGGGCGGGCCGGGCGCCCCCAGCCCCGCCCCACGGGGAGGCCCCGCCCCGCCCCGCTCGTGACAGCGCTGTCCCCGCCCCGCCGTTGCCTCTCGGGCGCGGCCCCGCCCCCCGGTGTACCCGGATGAGGCAGACCCGGCGCCGGCGGGCGGTGCTGCGGCTGTGACAGGGGATGCGCCCCGGTGAGTGGCGGCGGCCGCAGGCGGCGGAGGCCGGGGATGCCCGCGGCGGCCCTCAGCTGGCCCGGCCCGGCGAGGGAGAGGGCGGGAGGGGGACGCGGCCGCGGCGGGGCGGGGCGGGGCGGGGGGGGGGGGCGCCCCTGGCGGTGCCGGGGGCTGCGGGCCCCGCACCCTCCGCCGATTGGCTGCAAACTGACAACGGGGCAGGTGCCGCCCTCCCCCGCGCGCTGTTGGCTGGCGGCGCAGCCCCGCCGCGTCCCATTGGCGAAAGCTGGTGCCTGTCCCTGGCCGGCCCGGCTCGGCCCCGCCCGCCTGGCCACCGCCCTGCGCGAGCCGGTCGCCCCTCCGTCGCCTCCTGAGGGGCCGGCGAGCGGCCCAGGGCCGGGGCCAGGAGCCGCTGGGGCCACGCAGCGCGGGGTCGGCGTACGCGGTGTCCGGGCTCCGCTTCCCGCCGGGGCCCGGCCGTGCCTGCCCAGGAGCAGCGGCCTGCGGGGGGAAACCCCCTTTTTAAAGGTATTTCCCAGCGGAGAGCGAGGGAAGGAGCCGCGGCCGGCGCGGGGCTGCCCTCCTGCCGGCCGAGCGCGGGTCTGAGCCCCGAGCTGCCCGCTCTCCTGCGGGTGCTGGCGGTGCCCGGGCTGTGGGCCCCTGCCGTCGCCGGGGCGGCGGGAAAGAGACGCGTTTGCCTCTCGCACCATCGCCTCCCGCTGCCCCGCGGCCCGCAGAGGCGGGCCGGGAGGAGGCCGGGCTGCGGCGAGCCCGGCCCGGGGTACTTCGGAGCTGACGGAGAGGGAGGGCGGCTGGGGCGGTTCTGGCAGCCCAGCGGTGCGCTCCCGTGGCCAGGGTCAGAGGGGAATTGCAGGATTCGGAGGGGTGAAGCCAAAACTGAGCTATTCCTGGCTGCCCGCTGGTCTGCGAGCGGGCGAGGTGACTCACCCCCGGCTCTCGCCGTCCCCGGGCTGTGGCAATCCTTCTTCTCATGTGATGTCTGGTAGGAGAGGACGCTTTTTTTTTTTCTCCTTGCTCTCTGCTTAAATGTGCTCCTTGTTACTCCCTGCACAGCCAGGATGGCTTTGATGGTGATGAATCGCTTTTGACTTCACTCCTTTCCTCAGATTCCCAAATACAAAGGGATTTAACCGTGTGCGTTAGCAGAAATGTGCAGCAGAGTAAGTTCTGCGACTTTCCTGGCTGTCATTGGGGAGCACGGCTGTTCCCTTTGCAGTCACTGTGCCTCCTTTGTAGGTGGCTTTGTCCCAGAAGGTGTTTATTTCTCCGTCATCCATCCCCACTCACAGACAGGGAACTATACATATGATTTCCCTGAATTCTTATAAAATACTTGGTCAATCAGATGCCTAGGGTACATCTCTACTGTGTATTCTTCAGTAATTCTGTGCGGGTTTTCCTCTGAGTTTTTTGTCACCTCCCTCTCAGCTTAGCGAGTTCTGTTGTATTTCATATAAACATGATCAAACTCAAACAGTCCCTGCCTCCTATTCCCAGTTTGATGAATTTGACCCGAATTGCAGCAGACATGCTGTAAAGGATGACACATCTGACACAAGAGGAAATACATCACTAGAGTTAGGCTTCCAGTTAAGTGACTTCTCATTAACACATCTCTCCATCCTAGGGTGGACGAGAGCTGTCCTCTCCTCACCCACCCGGAGCCCAGCTTCATCACTCTCATCCAGGTTGCAGTGGGAGCATTCGGTGACTCAGGGCTTCTCACTTCCCTCTGAAACTGTCTTGACTTGGTCACAAGTGCAGAGAGGCAGAGGGCACTTTTGGTGTTTATTGCCCTGAGAGCTGGTTAAGTATATGAAACCACAGTAGAAAAGTTCTTTGGATATTTAAGAAATTTTTTTTTCATTGTTTCTTTTCCCAGAAACAATTCCTGGGCACTGCAGAGGGTAGTTGGCCTTGTCAAGGTCAGCATTTTGTTAGAGGTATTAGTAACTGTAAGAGGAAGGAGCTGTCCTGGGGCAGAAAAGTGACGAGGAGGCTTTTCTGTGTATTTGTTTATATTTAATTAGGTGTGTCAGCAATGTGACAGCACAGGCATGCTGCTTGATAGTGTCAGGTAACTGTGGTTGTACAGGATATGACAGGTGGGGGTAAGTAGTGTGGTTTTTTTGGAATAATAGTGTTAAGTCTGCCCTGGAAGAGTTCCTCTGTCTTGCTTTCAGACCCAGACCCGGCTGAGCTGTGTATTCACGTTGTATACATGGAGGCAGAGCATTCTCCTTTTGGTGCGCACATGTGAAGATTTGCTCCTGCATGTCGTTGGGAGTTACAGAGGTGAAGGTATGTGTTCAGAGGCATAGTGATTGAATTTACGTCCTCCTTCTTCAGGGTAAAGCCCTCTTTTTTCATGACTCTGCAGAGGTTGCAGACATGTGAGAGAATTCCTCATTTGGTGGAGGAGGAAAGAGAAGAGAAAGGAAAAGAAGAAAGTGGGGAGAAAACACAAGACTCATGATGTCTGTGATCTTAGTGCCACAAGGAGTCTTCTCTCTGGAGACATATCTGGGAGTAGACTATCAAAAAGTACAGCAACAAATTACTACTTATTCCCTCAGTCTATTACAGTTATTTTTGAGAAGCTGGGAAAGTCAGACTACAGGAAGGAAATGGTCTTTTTACAGTCCTTCTTCACGTTTGTGACACCAGAAACATAAGATAAACTGAAGTGTGTACAAGTAAACTGTCTTTTCACTACTTTAGTGTACTCACCCGTGGGCAAAACAAGATGTACCCATCAAGCTATATTTTTCTTGATATGATTTTGTCCATCGAGGGCTCTTCTGTCAATACAGCTCCGTGACAGATTGTGCTGCTTGCCTCTCCTGATCAATGTAGAGTTTGGAGATTTATTTTTATTCTCATTTTGTTAAGTGCTTGCTGAGTAGACCTACAGCCCTCTCTGTTGGTGGCTGGCCTGTGACTAGCATTTGGGTAGTATTTTTAAAAACCATTTTCCCCTCCCTGGCACTGGTAGAACTTTAGAGATGTAAAAGCAACAGAATTCACTCCTTTTGGAAGAAACCTGTGCTACGTGCTTTTCCCTTTAAGTTTCTTAGTCACTTGTCATTCTGCAGTGGCCAGAAGCATCTTAGCCCTCTGGCCACCGCCTTTCCAGAGAATGTTGTCACCAGGATGGTATTAATTGCTGAGATAATACGGATGCCCAAGGGACCTGTGTGCTGTCATTTGTCGCTAGCTCTTTGCTGTGCCTGTCATAAGCTCTTGGATAAATTAATTGCTTCTGGGTAGGATGCTCTGTAATTTTTGAAGGTTTAAAGAGAAACCAGGCAACTGTGAGTTCGAGAAGATGCAAGTTGGGTGGAAAATCTCCAGAGGTAGGGGAGCGTGCAGGCGCATGGCAGCTTGTGCCAGCTCTTAGCCTCTGTTGTAGTCAGGATTAGTGCTCCTGGTGCTCATCATATCTCACCGACTTTCCTAAGAAGTGGTTTTCAAGCAAGCAGAGACCGAGGCAGGGAGAAGCGTAACCTTTTCTCACAGCCTTAATTTCCTTCTCAGTTTGTGGTTTATTCCACACCCTTCTGTTCTGCATGGATTTGTCCCTCTGGGTTTCCCAGGTATGGAGCTGGGAGCAAATTGTTCTCGTGGTGAGGTCCAGGTTGTTCTGGGACACGCACATCTCCAGGGGCCTTTTCTTCATCTCTGCAGATACTGAACCTGCGTCAGGAGCACCAGCCTCTTCAGATTTTCCTTTTTAAGGTGCTTCAGTGGTGTTACTTGGGAACAAATAGAGGACAGATGTCTTAAGCTTCCCATGTTTGTGAAAGGGATAAATGTTTTTTTAATACTGAATGTTGATGTCTCTGATAGTTGTAGTTTGATTTTTGGCAAGAGGCTTCTTGCGTCAGTAGCTTTCTTCTGGTTTCAAGGCTTGCATCCCAGTGCTGGCTAACTCATCATGGGTTTTTTGCCCCACTTGATATCATACGTTCACAAGGTGTGCAAGTCTTGGCCACGTGGTGTAAAACATACCTGTTTCATTTGATTAATAAGGCAGATTCCTCAAGAGGCTGTGGAGGTAAGAAAGCTTTACTGTACACTGTTTGGTTATCTTAAAAGCTTTTAGTCTGAATTCAGCACAAAGTTTCCGCAGGTAGGATTTGGTCATCTTCTGCCTCCTGTGCTGTTCAAATTGGAAATGCAGGATCTATTATTACACCAGAGGAAGGAGCGTTGTGCTGACGCTGTGCTCTCTGAGCTTTCAGGAAAAAAAGAAAGTCATACACTGCTGTTGTAAGAGGCGAGGAGATATTTGTTGTGGTTCACCAGAGAACATTCAGTTCAAAAATAGTATTGCAGGAAAAGACAGCGGTTTGCTTTCCAAAGCAGTGATGGAAGCAGGCAGCCTTCCAAAACGCATATGAAAATGCCCCCAGCTCCTATTTCAAGGATGAGAAAAGCAAGCACAAATTGATTGGTGAAATCTAGTCCATGGCTTTTGTTTGTTTGTTTTCCGTATGCTAGTAAGTGAAAGACAATACAAATTTGCTTTGATTTTTGGCTGGAGTGCTCAGGTTCCTTTGCTTTGAAACATGTCTGGGTTTTGGAAAAAAATCCAGAGCTTTGGGGGCTTGGGGGGTTACCTGTTGGTTCTCGTGGTTTGAGAAGGTGAAGAATGGTGGGAGCAGGATTTCTGCTTTTCTGTCTCTGAATCAGCACAAAATGGGAAGAGGAAGAAGAGCTGGTTGCTGATGGTCCTTCCTGTTCTTCCTGGCAGCTCTGGACAGTGCCAGCACTCAACAGCAGAGTCATTCCCTGCGAGAAGGGGGTGACTGCGGCAATTACGTGGCACTTGGCAGTTTTGGGGACTCTGATAGCCAGAATAGGTTGTTATCTCGAGAACTGAAGGCCAGATGTGAGCTTGGCAGAATTTCTTTGTCAAGTCCTATTTTAGGTGGTTACTTGATTAATTCCAAAGGTCAATGGACGTTTGTTTGCATTGCCTTCGGCGGTGGGGCAGCCATGTGTGGATGGGGGAGTCTTAGCGCTGCGACTTGTTGTACTCAAGAGGCCTTGCTTTGCTTAATTCTTCATATTTGGTGGCTGAAAATATTGGGCAAACAGGACTGTGAGGAAGAAAGCTGGTGGCCTGTGTGCAGAAAAACGTCCTGTTCGTGAACGTTATAGAATACTCATTCACTTTATATGGCAAATATTTATAAGCTAGTTTTAAATGGGAGAACGTGGGGTGATTAAAATCAGGAAGAATGGTTTCTCCAGCCTCTTGGGATGCTGCAGGTACATCCTGAGCGAACTGCAGCTGCCTGTGAGCAGTACTCAGAATCCTTTTGGACGTGCTCATCCTTACCATGATGCGTCAGTGAATTGAGTTGACTTTGAGAGCGGGGAGGAGTGGATTCCTGACTGTGGGAAGGGGTGGGTAAAAGTCAAAGCATTATGTTATGTTTCCAGCTTAGTGTTTTGATCTGATATTCGATCCAAACTTAGCGGCAGCCTCCAATCGCACGGAGAGCCCGAGAAGCTTTTTTTAAGGTACTGTGTTACACTTCAAGCTGTGTTTGTGTTTTCATGTCTTCGCTGAAAAGTGGCTCCATAAAGATTTCAGTTTGGCCTTGAATGCAAGATTCCTTAAGCTACTTGAAAAGTACTGTCTGTGTGTTAGTTTGGTTACTTCTGCTATGGGTTGGATTCAGCCTTTGGCTCTTGTAATATCCGGAGGATACTGAGCATCTCACTTGTAAGGAGGCTTTTGGAGGTGAGAAACCAGATTTGTCCTGTACAAAACCCCCTGGATTTAGAGAAGTTCTTAACCTACAAGCTGCGATTTTGCAGAGTGATGACAGCATGGAAAAGCTGTTCTGTTTTAACAGTGGAGAGTTACTCTGTCCTGCTGACTGTGTAAGGGGAGGCTTGAAAGGAGCCACTGCCTTTTGAACGTAGTTCTTGTTTGAGAGCTGCTTCGGATCCTGGAGTTATGCCCGTGTAGCTGAATTTTCCCAGGGCGCTGCGTGAATGCTAAGCTGTGTTGTAATGAATTTCGAGTGGGCAGCAGCATAAGCCTGCTCTCATTTTCCCTGGAAGACGCTGCTGCATTGTCTTGTCTGTATCCTGAAAGCCTCAGTGTTGTTTGTCAAAGTCTTGATTCTGCAAGTGCCACGTATGCAAAGAAGCCGGTGAATAGGAAGGCCTTGCCCTGCTGGTTCTCAGCTCCTCGCATAATGCCCAGAGCTGGGACAACCGGCAACAGGCTGAAGCAAAGCAGTTTTTGTTAAACTCTTGGTATTCCATGGGCATGCGCTCTCCCACACGTGAGATGTTTAAAATTGTCTGGTTGTGTTCTGATAACGCCTAGGAGTTGCTTTCTGCCAGGCATACACATGTATTTTCATCTCGAATACTGTGTTCAGTTTTGGGCCCCTCACTACAAGAGAGACGTTGTGTTGCTGGAGCACGTCCAGAGGAGAGCAACAAAGCTAGTGAGGGGTCTGGAGCACAAGTCTTATGAGGAGCAGCTGAGGGAGCTGGGGTTGTTTAGTCTGGAGAGGAGGAGGCTGAGGGGAGACCTTATTGCCCTCTACAACTACTGAAAGGAGGCTGTAGCGACGTGGGGGTCGGCCTCTTCTCCCTCGTAACGGGCAATAGGACGAGGGGAAATGGTCTGAAATTGTGCCAGGGCAGGTTTGGGTTGGATGTTAGGAAAAATTTCTTCACAGAAAGGGCTGTCAAGCACTGGAAGGGGCTGCCCAGGGAAGGGGTGGAGTCCCCATCCCTGGAAGTATTTAAAAGCCGTGCAGACGAGGTGCTTAGGGACATGGTTTAGTGGTGGGATGGCAGGGTTAGAGTAACGGTTGGACTTGATGATCTTAAAGGTCTTTTCCAACCTAAACAATTCTATGATTCTGTGTGCTTAGATAGGCCCCTGTGTCTACACTATAAATAGAGGGAATGGGCAAAGGTTGGCAGAAATGAAGTGATTTACTTAAGGCCACGTGTGTGCTGGTGGCAGGTTTGGAAGCCGTCTGCATCTCCCAACTCTCAAACTAATATTTTGGCCATGAACCGCCTTGTTTGCAGAGTGTGTATATGTGCTCTTTTCTTTCTTTTGTCCCTCATGCACAGGAGGGAAGACAAGTGACATAACTGTGTACAAAAAATGGGATATGGATGTTGGAGCTTAGTATCGCATACTGGCATTAGCATCTGATATAGGTGTTTATGTAGTGTAGTTAGCTGATGAAAAATCCATGCTGATAGCGTTAGGTGTGATGGTAGACACGTGCCGTGGGTAATCGTCTCTGACCACCTGCTTAACCAAGGTGGGCAAGGGATGGTGGGCTTGGGAAAGGTCAGCTGGCTCCTGCTGGGAGCGTTTGGGAAGGAAGAGCTGCTGCTCAGGGGCCCGAAGTACTGCAGGGCTGAATCTCCTCCCTCTGTTGGGAAGGGTCTTTTGACAAGGGAGTGGGGGGAAAAAAAACCCCAAATCTTGGGCATCATCAGTTGGTGACTCTGTAGGTGGCTGTGGGTGCTAGGCAGCTCTTCCCACCCCTCGCACAGGCTGCTGTGCCTGCAGGGACCCCTCAGGGCTTTGTTTCCAGGGTGTGCCCTGCGTGAACAGACAGGAAGGACTCTCAGGTCCAGCCGTACCTTATCTCGGCCTCTTCTAGGAAATTATGTAAGATGCTTCCTTGTACAAACTTTTTTTCTAAACACATCCTGAATTTCGCTGATGGGTGGTTTTCTGGATGTTTACCTTCTGAGATCAGCTCCTCTGGAGCTGTGGGAGCTGACCCTGTTCTCTGTTACGCCTCATTTGTTTTGGGGAGAATGTGCTTGTTGCTGATCTAAGCCTCTCATAGCGTGCCTGTTTAGGGCCGAGTGCCATAGAGGGAAAGGTCAGAATGCTTTTACTGAAGTGGTTTGGGTGAGATCAGTGCACGACTGATGTTACAGGCAGTATGTAGCCATAGCCAAGCTGTTCACCTCTTCCCCTTCCTGGCAATCTGAATCGCAGTCCAGGAGCTGCCTGACATGTGCCTGAGCCACAGCAGATGTCTGCTCGCCTTAATGCACCCGGCTGCGAAACCGCCGTGGTTTGGGAGGTGATTCATGGGCTCTACCTCCACTGTAAACAGTCTTTTGCATAGGACTTATCATTTGTCCCTGTGTTGCGATTGAGCTGCAAAGTCTGAAGCAAGCACACACAAAGAAAGTTTTACCTGAAGAGGTACAGCAGGACTGAAAATACATGTGCTAGGGGAAATATAATGGCTTCACATGTATATTTTATTTTCTCAGTACAGGGGGATGCAGAAAAGGAAACACCGTCAGTTCTCTTGGGCAGCATGGAGAACTGATTAATGACAAACGTTCTTCTACAATAAAGCTGTAAGGTTAAATAAACACAGTGTGAGAGTTGGGGTGTTTTCGAGGTGCTTAGCACCCTCTGGATAAATTTGATCTTATGCCCTTGCATTGTGGCAGCTGCGGTCTCAGCTGAAGAACTCAGCTGTGCCAGTTCCGGCTGGCTTTATTTGTGAGATAAGTGCCAGGCTCTGAAATGAGCCTGGCTGCCCTCTGGTGAAAGCATGGGATTGTTTTGCCCTACTTTTAGGTGTCTAAAATGTAGGTCACTGAGATGCAGGACATATTAGTGTGACAATTTTAGGCCTGAAGGGACAGTGTTGGCTATTGATGCCTGTTAGAGTGTGAAAGTCAGGACTTCTGGGTCAGCTATTACTGGTTGATGAGCTTGATGCAAGTGCTTAAAGCCTCTGCTTTAAACAGAGGTTTGTTTCAGCTTACTCTTTTCTGGGTGTTAATAACGGAATCCGAGTCTTGGCTTTTGGGGAGAAGAAAAGATGCCTACTTGTAGAAGAGTTGCAGGGTTGCTTGGGGAGAGCTCAAAATGTTCATCCCCTGGCTGTGGTTGGGGATTGGGCCTATCTGAGCACTTCTCTTGGTCCTGCTGTGCATGGCGGGACCATGACCACCGCATCATCATCTTCATCAGCTTCTGAGACCTGGTGTGTGTCAAGGCGTCAAATGTCTTGTGTCCCCCTGGACTGTGCATTGCTCTGTTGCTGAGCAGCAGTATAAAAAAAGTACACTTTTGGCTTGTGTTTCTTACACTGGCTAACAGCCGAGCCGCGATGCAAATGGCATCTAGTGGTCCAAGCAGCTGATGAAAGGAGGTCTTCACCCAGAGACCATTGTCCCCCTGCCTTGGTGCAGGAAGCTGGACCCCTGAACACCACCGGCCTGGAAGCACTGTTGTATGATGTGACCATGTAATTTTATGAGAGACACTGATCTTTCTTGTGTCTGCCTGAGAGGACAGAGGAAGCGAAACTATGAGGATAACTTCTGTTACTTGTATGCTTTACGCAAATGCAGAATTAGCTAGGACTCAACATAGGAGGAGTAAATTGAATTTTAATCTCTGCAGCACAGCATGTTAGCAGTCGACCTCGGAGTGTTTGTCCTCATTCATTATATGCCTTTGCAGCTCTAATAGGAGTTGTAGTGTGCATCGGTGCACTGGCAACAAGAAGCAAAATCTCTTTAAGAACACTTTATGAACAAAAGTGGAAACTGTGATAGCTGTAAATTTTAATATCCTTATCAACTGTGGTCCTAAGTGAGTTTGTGGCATGAAATGCTGTTTCAGTGGCAGGTACAAACTACAGCCAAAATTCCTGGTCTTATTTCAGGCTGCTTCATGAGCATTTCCAGAAGCTGAGTAAAGTTACGTTGCTTGTTGTGGCAGGTCTCTGTGCTGAATGATCATAGAATCATAGAATCACTTTGGTTGGAAAAGACCGTTAAGATCATCGAGTCCAACCTTTAACCTAACCCTGCCATCCCACCACTAAACCATGTCCCTAAGCACCTCATCTATCCTTCTTTTAAATACCTTCAGGGATGAGGACTCAACCACCTCCCTGGGCAGACCATTCCAGAGCCTGATAGCCCTTTCGGTGAAGAAGTTTTTCCTAATGTCTAGCCTAAACCTGCCCTGGCGCAACTTCAAACCATTCCCCCTCATCCTATTGTCTGTTACCAGGGAGAAGAGGCCGACCCTGTGCTTGTTAGGGATCATTAACATCCGGCTTGTGGGTGCCAAGTCTGGATGCCGCTTTCAGAAGGGCTGTGGTGATGAAGCCTGGTGCTTAGCAGCGGTTTTGGGGACGGTCTGCCTGTCTATTTATCCTGAGTGCATTTTTATGTTTGTGTCCTGCAGGTCATATTGATCATGGACAGTGAAGACATCCCAACTTTTTCGAGTCCAAAGGAGGAAACTGCATATTGGAAAGAGCTTTCCTTGAAGTACAAACAAAGGTACCATTGTAGATTTGCAGGCTGGATTTGGTTTTTAATGACCAGAATGTTGTTTAATCTGTTTCTCTGCAAGGCTACACCAAGATTGGTGTTAGATATTTTAGAAAGAATCTCTGCATTTCAGGCTTTAAATCCAGCTTTAAGATTTCCAGCCTTGTGGGAGCTGAGTGTTTCTTGCACAGTGTTACCATGCCATGAACTCCAGGCTATATTTCAAGCATGTTTGAGCAAGAGCAGAGCCCTTTTGCGATCATGTGCAACTTTGCATGATTAAAGTGCTGCCTTAAGTAGTATCTTGATGTTTTATCATTAGAAGGCTGTTCCCTTGAGCTTCTTCTAGTTGAATTACTGGTATGAAAAGTGGCTGATTCGGTGTCTGCTGCAATTTATTGAAGGGTATTGTACCTCATAGTCCAGCCTGTACCAGTGGTTTGCAACTTTTAGGGTGCACAGGGCTTTTTGGTTACCAAGAATGACAACTGAGGTTGCTTTCTTGAGTAATGCTGTGCTTCTTGTGAGGGTGGGATGTGGTTTGTTAGGGGGTTCTTTTTGGAGTGGGGGCATTCGAAGCTCGCACTTTATTTTCTTCTTTGCATTTGCTGTTACTCATGTGCAATTGAGGTGAAGCCAGTTAAACCTCTGTCAAGCTCAAAGAGCCCAAGGTGCAAGTTGCTTTTTTGTTTGTTTGGGGGTTTCTTTTGGTGGGGGGTGGGGTGGGGTGGTTTAGCATGTGGAGAACCATGAGCTGTTCTCGGGTGTCAGAAAATTCTGTCATAGACACCAATGATACGTTTTTTCCCAAAGCCTTGATAGTTTTCTCTGCTGCTTGCTAAGAGCTGAGCTATTATGCATGGTAGAGATAAAAATTTAATAAGCAAAGTATGTGGAGTGGGTACTTCTACTGTTTAATAACTTGCAGTGGTATAAGGTAGGTATGTGCTGGCTTCCTGCCAAAGTGCTCAGTAACCCTAAGAGTCAAACCTTCGCTCTTTTCAAGAACTTTCAATTTCCAGGTAGTGCAGAGATCCAGAAACTGTTGTTCTCTCTTACAGTTTTTGACCAAAATCAGGTTAAATGTTTGTTTAATTCATTGACTCTTATCAAGTCTGCTAGCAATGAAAGCTAATGGAGTACAAAGTAGTTTTCAGACTCCTGTGAATCCTGTAAATAGCCTTGACATAGGTTTGTATTCACACTTGCATTTAATGTAGCTGTTTGTTTTGATGTAAGAGAATTAATTTCCTTTTATAGCTAAGCTTAATGTAATTTCTCTGTTTCCCCATTTTTCTTTTTCCCCTTAGAGGTCTATGGATGACACTTAAGTACTTTAAAGCTACTGTTTTTTCAGCTTATTATTTTCGAAGAGCTGTGGATTTTGTTTTAACTTGGGAGATGCTGGATTTTCAGCTGATGAAATCCTCTCTTTACAGCTTCCAGGAAGCTCGTGAAGAGCTGGCTGAATTTCAGGAGGGAAGCAGAGAGTTAGAAGCTGAGTTGGAGGCACAGCTAGTGCAAGCTGAGCAGAGGAATAGAGATTTGCAAGCAGATAACCAAAGGCTGAAGTATGAAGTGGAGACGTTAAAGGTAGGTCTCTTCTGTAATAGCATTGCCTCTTCCTACAGATAAGTCTTGGATCTCATTTTAGATTGTCTGGTCTGTTCTTGGTCACTGAATATCCAGATGAAGGAGTTGTCTGTTTAAGATCCAGACTTAAGTATGGCATATATTCCAAATAAGGCCAAAATTTCTGGCGAAATTTTTTGTGTTTGCATCAGGAAACTCTTGTCATGGACTTTGTGCTCGTTTGTTTGAATTCTCTAGGCCTTGCCAAGTAGTAGCTTTATTAGTTACACAGGCAACTACAGCATAGCAACAGAGTGGACAACACAAGTATGTTTTGTCAGACCACTGCGTTGTCATCGTTCTTTGCAAGCTATTTTTTTTTTGCCCAGAAGGTCTCCTTGATTTCATGAGACCTTAAAGAAGGCTGAAGATGGGTGACTTGTGCGCATCTTTCAGGGAGGATCTCCTAGTTCTTTCTTAACAGCCGTATCTGTGGAGACAGGAATTGCATAAGGATCTGCATGTGCAGAAGGTAACTTTTAATGGATGCCTCTATGTTAACCTGTTCTTGCCTCTTTTGGAATCTTGGAAAAGCATCATTTTTGATAGTCTTGGGTTATTTTAGTGAAGGTAAAGGTTGGAAACTTACCTGGTGGAAGTAAAGTTTATGGAATTACTTGTTCACAAATCCAGCCCCAGCTATATCTGTAAGGTCAGTACATGTTTTATAAGGTCAGTAGTTTTTCTGTAAGCCCCTGTCTGTACCCTCAGAGCTGCTGAGAGCATGTTTGGGAGTGAAGTCTTTTGAAGATGAGCTTGTGGACCTGGAGGTTTTGTAACGGATTTCGGTTTTCCATTTTTGCTAATGGAGATGTCAGACAATTTCTGGTGTAACAGTGTGGCTATTGTCAAGGGAGAGGCACTGAAGGGGAGGCTGTGCAGTTCGATTTCTCTCTGGCTTCTGAGATGTTTGAGGCTTCAGAGCAGCTGTCAGCACAGGCTGTTGGGAACAGATGCAGGAATGCATCTCTGAGCAGCCAGCTGTGTCGTGGCGAGATGTCTGTGCACAATGCAGCATCTGTGATTTTTATACTGTGTCCAGCTCTGATGTTTAGAGCGTGTTCTTTCTACCTCTCCAATTTTTTCTCTGTATTACCAGCAATCCCAAATCAGCAGACACGGCGAGTTTGTTACTTTCTTTGTCCCATTATACTACTGATGACTTGGAGACCGTATGCAACTGATAATTATCTTGCTATTTCATTCTTTCAGGAGAAACTGGAGCACCAGTATGCACAAAGTTACAAGCAAGTGTCATTGTTAGAGGATGACCTGAGCCAGACACGGGCCATTAAAGATCAGCTGCATAAGTATGTGAGGGAGCTGGAGCAGGCCAACGATGACTTGGAACGTGCAAAGAGGTGAAGGCTGCAAACCCAAACCTCTTCTTTCCTTAAAGCTTCCACTAGATCTTTTCTTTGCTACTTAAATTGGTCGTTTTATTATTCCTTAAAAGGGAAAATAACACACATTCAAAAAAACCCCAAGCAAACCCCAAGACATTTGATTCTTTGAACAGTGTGGTTTACCCTTGGAGTTCACCTCCATCAGCTGGTAGCATTACGTGACAGCAAGAAAGGCAGGGAGACCAAAGTGCTTCGTGTTCCTGTGAGAAACAAGCAGGCTTAGAGCAAGCCAGGCCAGCGCGCTGCTTTTGATACTACCAGCTAGGTGACTCTTATAATATATTTGTGATCCTTGTAGTCAAAGCCCCTTTGAAGTAAGAAGCTAATGCTTTACATAGGCCCTTTTAAATAAAACAGGCCAAAGGAGTCTACTCTTCCCTTGCATAACAGCTTAATGACTGTAGGGAACAAATGTGTCCTTTATAAATGCATAAAACGAACAGGCTGCTGTTAGAAACGCCCAGTTTTGGAGTAGGTCATGCTTCCGTTTTGCTGAATGGGAATTTTGCCATTGATTCAGTGGGACCAGGAATGAGCCTCTGGCTATCTGGCAAAAAGATCTGAGAGCTGAGGCCCTGTTTCCACAAGACTCTTAACCTCATGACTAACTTTTGACACACATGAGTTATCCCACTGAAATCATGGAACGAATTGGGTCTTAGGTAATATCCCAGTGCCCTACTTTCTGTATGTGCTTAGGCTGTTGCCCGTCCAGAGCTCTGGGGACTGCAGCACCACCCGAGCTAATGCACTGATTATACGTATGGCTTTGGAGCACTGTCGTGGTTTAACCCCAGCCAGCAACTGACTCCCCCAGCTGCTCACTCACTCCCCGCCGCTGGGATGGGGGAGAGAATCGGAAGGGTAAAAATAGGAAAAGTTGTGGGTTGAGGAAAAGACAGTTTATTAGGGAAAGCAAAAGCCACACATGCAAGCAAAGCAAACCAAATCATTCACCACTTCCCACCTGCAGGCGGGTGCTCGACCATCCCCAGGACAGCCGGGCTCCATCATGTGCAACGGTGGCTTGGGAAGACAAAATGCTTTAACTCCAAACGTCCCCCCTTCCTCCTCCTTCCCCCAGCTCTATGACGCCATACGGTGTGGGATACCCCTGGGGTCAGTTGGGGGGAACACAGCCGGGACAGCTGACTCCAGCTGCTTGTGCCCCCGCCAGCTGCTCACTGGTGGAGTGGGGGGAGCGGCAGAAACGGCCTTGGCTCTGTACAAGCCCTGCTCAGCAGGAACAAATGCATCCTGGGGTTATCAGCGCTGTTCCCAGCACAGATCCAAAACACAGCCCCGTGCTAGCTACTACAGAGAAAATTAACTCTACCCCAGCACAAGCTTGGGAAAAATGGAGATGGGTGCGCTGGACTGGCTGTTTCCCAGCTCTTTGGTACATCTCTGAGAGCCAGATGCTATCGTGTTCTTTTCATCTTATTCCCCTGCTTCTTGGGAGTTTATTAGTCCTTTCTAAGAAGCATTTCCATAGCTTTCAAATGACTAACTTGAATGTAGACCCTGCTAACATTTTTCTTCTATTATGTTTTTGAATACGCTTTTATGTTGGCTGAGCTGAAGAACCTAATATTCTGGATTTTGTTTCTAGGGCAACAATAGTTTCATTGGAAGACTTTGAACAAAGGCTGAACCAAGCTATTGAGAGAAATGCGTTTTTAGAAAGTGAACTAGATGACAAGGAATCGTTGCTGGTTTCTGTACAGAGATTAAAGGATGAAGCGAGAGGTATGGCTTGCTTGATTAGTTCTGTGTCTTCATACATTGTTGGCTTGCTAAGAGAGACATGTAGCAACCAAAGCTCATGCTTATAGAAAGCCTCATGTAATGAGACTTGAACTGGATGTGTAATGTAAGCATTGGGTATTACTAACAGAATGTTCTCTACTCTTTGTATGTCCAGTGTAGCTAAGAGGAAAAATTTCCTCATGTAGGGCAAAATTAATATCGGATTAATTCATAATTTTAACATAGGTGAGTACAAAAATGCTATGTTCCACAGATGTCATAGAATTGAGGAAGTGTGCTTCAGAAGTTCCAACTCATTGTGGTTTTCTGCCCTGTATAGGAAGGGAAAGCAGAGAAAATGACAGGGAAATACACTGTGTTCCTTGGAAATTGCCTGATTTATTTAAGATACTCCAGTGAAGACTGTGGTTAGACTTGTGGGATCAGGGAAGTTTGGGATAGTGTTCCAGGTTATGATCAGGATTTGGGAATTTTCCAATGGATTTCACATTGAGGATACTGGGGAAGCATTTTCTTAATGGTTGGTAGAAACTGATTTCTCTAATAGTGGGGGTGGTCTTCTCATAAGCCTGTGCCTGCCATTAATTTGGTTAGAGATTAGCGGCTTTCAGCTTTGTTTCCCAAATGAAGCTTTCTAAAATAATTCCTCAGTTAAGGCCTAGATCTGAGTGTAAGACAACACACTTGACAGTAGGCTGGGATTTTTTGTTGTTTGTTCTCCTTTGTGAACCTCTTTGAACCAAGTTTGTGCCCCAGAAGTTGAAAGCCTCTCTTGGAAACACAGGGGGTTTATAACAAAGGGAGATTTAAGTATTTTTTTGAGGAAATATATGTATTGTAATTTGGGGTTAGGGCAATAATACTGGAAAAAACAGCAGAACCTAGGGGACTATTTTCTAGAACACTGGAATAATCGGCAAAAAAAGACATCTTGCTTCTTGGATGAGTCACTTGGAAATTTTTAGCATTTGTTAGGATAGCAAAGCTTCATGTTATTCCCCCTGACAGCAAGCAGGAACTCTAGCCACTGAAAGAACTGATACAGTGTCAAACTCAAATATAATATTTCTGACTGAACAGCCACGAATCCTCTTCTAGGAGCCCAAATAGATTTTCATTTCAGCTGTGCTGTTTTACTTAAAAGCTGTAAGGTAAAACTAATTGTGCTCTTGCACATTGTACCAGATTGAGGATTTTATAGAGTTATTGCTGAGCCATGCTGGATGCTCTTTGTAGCAAATATGTGTGGAAATGGAAGGGGACAAGGTAGGGGTAAGCAGCAGTCTGGAGAGGCGGTGAGAATAGAACATGGGTTTCCTCATCTCCAGTCTCTTTCCCAGTCATTTGGACTACCCAGCATCTCCAGTCTGCTCTTTTACTTGTTGAGGCATCAAGAAAGTGGATACAACCTTTTGACTGTCTTTGGGTAGTGTGGAGTCCTGTTGATTAAACTGGAAGAATAACGTGGGGAATTGAAAACAGAAGAATAGGTCATTCCTCCCTTTTTCCAACCTCTGTTTGAGTAGGAGCTGAATGTTGTTGAGCAGGCATCGGTGACCAGCTATGGTTTTTGTAACACAATTTCCATGGGACTCACACTACAGATGGGGAAAAATACTGAGGCTAAGTTGCCTGCCGTACTTGCTGGGACCAGGCAGCTTTCTGCTCCAGGGAGGGCTCTGTTTGCTGCCTCTACTCCTAGAGTAATGGGGAGCAATGGTGTTGGGCTGGGACTGCTCTGAGGTGGGGGTCCTTGCTGATGGAGAAAGCTAGCAGCAGGCAATTAATACGGGGTTGTTGCAAAGGGTCTCCTCCTCCCTCCCAAATGAGTAGAGTGTTAGAGAAATCAGTTGCTAATATGTATTTTTGGTTTGTTTCTTTTTTTTTTTTTTTAATTCTGTCGACCCTCAGACTTACGGCAAGAACTAGCAGTACGGGAAAGGCAACAAGAAGTCACCCGAAAATCAGCACCCAGTTCTCCGACTCTAGACTGTGAAAAGATGGATTCGGCTGTCCAGGCGTCTCTCTCCTTGCCAGCTACGCCCGTTGGAAAAGGATCAGAAAATAGTTTTCCTTCCCCAAAAGGTATAATTCACAGAAACCGTGTCTAGTTGTTTGATGATATGTTCAGCGTGTTAACAGTTTCAGACCAGGTGCTTTTTAGTGAACTTGAAGTAAATGTAGGTATGTGTGGATCCCACCTGTGTTGTATGGATCCCACATGCATTGCATAAGGTGTTTTTAAATCCTGAAGCAGTAATTGTGCATTTAAGGAGTAGAATAAGCGAATAGCATGGAAAAGAAAGATGGTGAAGCTTAGATACCACTTTTTGGGGGAGTGGGGGTTTGCACTCTGCAGCAGATACCTGCAGTAGAGCCCTGAAGATGTTTGGAATTCCAGGGAATTGCGGTGACTGCTATTTCTGCTTTGATGTGGAGTAGCAGTTGTGGGTAAACAGTGGTCAGTAATTCCGACAGTCTAGAGTCCCTGTTAACCCACCTACTTTTCAGGGGCCCTGTTTTCCGTGTGAGGCAGCAGGATGTTAGTCGAGTCCCCATCCCCATCTGGAAGGCTCTGGACAATCACAAGGATTAATATATTATTTTTCAAATTAGAAAGAGTAGATTCCAGAGGAAGCTCTGGCTGGATTAGATGGATTGCGGGCAATAGCCTTGCAGATGGAGAGTGCATGGACTCTGTGTGTAGGTCTAATGGGAAAGAGGGCAGTGGACAGGAATTAAGCTTTTTTGTTTTTCCACAGCTAGTGATCATGTCAGTGTATTATTGTGGGGTAATTGTATGAAGAGTCTGCAGTAGGGTTTTTACATTTACCTTTTCATGTAGAAGTTGATTTATTTAATTTTTTTAAAAAATGAACTGTGGAGGAGTGGAGCATGTAATAAAACGTGTCTGTGTTTGCAGCTATACCAAACGGATTTGGTACCAGCCCCCTTACTCCTTCAGCTAGAATATCTGCACTCAACATTGTGGGAGATCT
Source organism: Butorides virescens (assembly GCA_017310255.1). NCBI lineage: Eukaryota > Metazoa > Chordata > Aves > Pelecaniformes > Ardeidae > Butorides > Butorides virescens. The sequence goes on along the minus strand of JADKXX010007042.1, from coordinate 106,637 downwards.
GTTACGGAAAGTGGGGGTGAGTGCTCTGAACTGAAGTATTCCTGTCTCTGGGCTGCTGTCACTGAGCTTTCATCCTTGGGCGCAATTACAGCAAGGCCTTGGCCTATGCCAAATACATCCTGTAGTTTCCAAATCATCCACATTCAGTGTTTAGTATGTGATAATGTATTTTTTTTAATTTTCTTGACTTGTAAAGTGTGTTACTAAGGTTCTGATGCCAATTTTGGGTGATGAAATTCATATTTGGAGTAAAAAGTTTCTCAAGCACTTTGGTATATGGGGTTAGACACTGTCAGCTACTTGTGCTTACTTTAAATGGGGCCTGCAGCGTCCTCTGTAACGACACCAGGGTGCACAGCTGGACCTCAGACTCCGGGTGCCTGCTGCACAGTTACTGTTTGTCATGGGAGGGGAGCCAGGATCACGCTGCCAGTGTCTCCTCGTGTGCCTGGGGAGAGCAGTAGCAGGTGCTGAAAGTGAGAAAAATATAATCTAGAAACCTTTGATAAGAAAGTGAGAAAATAAATCGGGAGAAAGCCAAATGTTCCCAACTGTAGTTCATGGGGAAGTGAAATGTGTTAGCCTTTAAGGGGATTACCACTATAAGCGGGGAAGAAGTGGTTTAAACATCTGTTACAATGTTGTTTACACTGCCAGGCTTTCCAGTTGAACGAAGACATAGCTTTGGCCTTAGGAAGAGCTTGTTGACGTGCCTCAGTGGTTAGCGTTTTGAGTGGAAGCATGGATAGCCTTGGTGTCTTGCCTCCAGTGCTGGCTTTCCTTTGTCTCTTGTGGTTAACAGTGAGAGCAGCAATAGCTGCAGTAGATACAGTTGTTTTAGCAAAGTTTGAAATTAAAAATTACCTCGTTGCTCGCATTTGGAGCCAGTGAGCTCGTAGTTGGTTTGAAAGGGCAGCAGGATGACTCGGGGTTCCGGAGTGACATGTTTAAAATGGGATCATTGTGAGTAAGAGTCTGCAGGGGATTTAGGGAGCTTAAGCACAGTCCTGTGTGATTACTCTGCAAGGACAGGAAATGCCAAATAAGCAATGCTTCTTTCCCAGCCTGTTCTTAGACACACGGTCTGCCACCGAGATGAAAATTCCAGCTCGTGCATTTGTTTAGTGACAATTATAGGGTGTTCAGGATTTATTTGGGTTTGGCTGCTCATAGGATGCCTCATCCCAAGCCTTGGACTCCCCTTCTCTGCAGGAAGGTTTCCCTCAGCTTTCCTGCTTGCAGCTGAGACAGGGGGTCACCTGGCAAAGATCACCCTGGCTATTTCCAGCTGATGGGTGCTTTGAGGCCAAGAGAAAGGTCGATATCTGTATCTTCCTATATAGTCACTAAGGAAGCTTACGTGGGTTTCTAGAAGAAGACTGTATAGTGTTCAGTTACTTCTGGTAGCATGTCAGTACCTTATTAGTGGAATATTTTTCTACGTGGAACAGGACCAACCCCGTGTTTGGGGAGATGAGGTTTTGTCTCCAGTGTACATATCTGCAAGTGTGTGAATGCCCCTGTGCACAGGGTGGATGTAACAAATAGATCTTCTGCTGGACCAGATGGATACTCATCAAGTTAAGCCTTGGTTTGTGATAGACATCAGAAAGGGCAGGTGATGTTCTGAAGTGAAGGAGAGAATCAGGATTTTTGTCTCCCTCCTGCCAGGAGTCAGTGGATGAGGCAGAGACTGTCACCTTGTGTAGGGGAAAAAGATCTCTCCACACTTCCTTGGAAGTAGTGGAGATGAAGTAGAGACCATGGAGATGGGCTTAGCTGCTGCCTTTGATTCCTCCTTCTGATGATGGGCTGTAGCATCTCTTGTTCTGAGGCATGTCAGTGGGGCTCAGGGAACTGGCAACATTTTTCAGGCTGAGATTAAGAAAGAAATGCTAAAAGGCATTGTCCTGGGGAAAAACGCAACCTTCCTATTTGGAAACAGTCCCTCCCAAAACTTGAGGATTCTGCTTTAGGCTCTCTCTTAGTCCTCTGATTAGCTTATGCCAGCCCCACTCCAGCTGCTGAAGCAAGAGGTTTTGGTAACTTCTAAGAATTTCCTTCCTTGAGGTTTTTTTAGGTAACTAATAGTTGATATGTTCTAAAATCTGAGCCCTAATGGAACCGAGTCGTGCCTGGCAGTCTGCATCAGCATCTCATTGTCTGGATTTAATTTGTAGCTGGGTGACAGAGAAAATGACAGCTTTGCTCCATTTAGTTCCATTTTTGCCAAATGCGGTCACACCGGGGTCCTGATTGTGGTGGTCTTGGGGTCATGACAAAGCCTGAACTCGAGCAGCAAAATACTTTTACTTAATTATATTACTTTTTTTACATTATTTGTTTTCTTCCCTTTCACAGGCCTTAGAATCCAAATTAGCTGCTTGCAGAAATTTTGCAAAGGACCAGGCATCACGGAAATCCTACATTTCAGGGAACGTGAACAGCAGCATGATGAACAGCAACGGCACAAAGTACCCTCATCCAGGGCATACTTCTTTCTTTGACAAAGGGTAAGTTGGGATGTATTTTTGCCCTAAAGGGGAATGCATTTCAGGATGCTACTTAGAGCAGAAGTTTTTCTTGGCTTGTTTTAAGCCCACCGCAGCTTTCATCCCATAGGACAAATAATTTGTGGAGCCAAGGTCTCAAGGGAATGGGGAAGGTGATAGATTTCTGTAAAGCAAAGAGAAAAGTAAGCGTCATTGTCTCTTAGCTGGTAGGATGCCAGTGCCTGTTCTGTCCCTCTGCTGCCTTATCGGTTGGCAGCTGCATCTCAGGTAATACAAAAAGCCCAGGCAGTGAACCCATGAGCAAAGTGAACGTGCCCTTTTGAAAGGATCTCGAGTAAGTAGCGATGGAGTTGCCATGGCTACTGGTGTGCTCCTGTATGGGAAGTACATTAACTGCAAATCTGGAAATTCCCTTGGTAAGAACAGGTGAGTGCAGGCAGCAAATGCTCACTTAGAGGGTGGTGCCCTGGTTGCTCTACTTCCCCCTCTATTAGGGGAAAAGAAAACCTCATTAACAGTGTAATTCTGGCTGATTGAGGGGGCAACTGCCTCCATGCTGGCCGTGCTGTGCGTCAGCCCTGAAGCCAGAAACTGCTTTCACAGGAAGAACTACCCCATGGGTCTTCTGTGACTTGCCTGTGGTTGGAGCTTCCTCTTGGATACTGGGAAGTGGTTTGGCAGGAGGATTTTCTCACAGTTCCTCATAGCAAGCACAGGGCCCAGTGGTTGTATGAGGAGCCCTGAGGAGCAGGGTGGAAAGCACAGGGCTCCTGCAGTGTAAGCACGGTGGTATTGCGAGCTTTGCTGTCACTGGGCAAAACACCCTCCATGCTGCCTGCGCAGTCATTGTCCTCCATGCTAAACCTCAAGCCAGGGCAATTCAGTGCTAATATTGAGGACATCCTCAATCTAGAAATTCTTTTAGAGAATTGAATGAGCTGTTGGTAACCTGAGGAGTGCCATATACAGAGCAGGCATGCTGAGCTTCCTACAATCATCCTCGATTGAGCTGAATCAGGATGCTATGTGGGTAGCATGGCAAGTTGTATCTTAGAAATGGGCATTCAGAGTTTTTAGAACCACTGTTTTTTGCTGCCTTTGGAAGGGAAGAGTTTGGAGACTTAACAAAGCCAGTGTCATGTGCAAATCGGACAGACCTATGGGTTGTCTGTGTACTGTAAGGCTGGTGGGGCCCATGCACCGCTGCAGCGGTGCTCATGCTTGCAGTGCACAGGCTACATTTCAGGTGCAAGCTGTCAGGGTAGTTGCTAGGGAGAGATTATAGCTGTTCTTAGCAGGCAGCGTGGCTATATTGGGTTGTGGTGTGATGAGTAAGCTGATTGCGCTGTGGGGTGGGGGTCACTTTTAATTATCCAGATTGTCATCACACTTGTTATCTGGGTTGGCTGCCTGGAGTTCGGAGCTGGTTGTAGCTGAAAAAGGCTTAGAAACTCAGTCTGCTGATAGATAACTCCTACAGCGGAGTTGGAGGAGGATGTTAGTGGGCTAGATAAGGGGGTGGAAATGACTGACATGCTTATCTGCAAGTTGTTAGAGATCCCTGCCTGGCCCTGCTGTCCTGTCCCTCTTCCCTGCGCCCCCAAATGCTGCTCACCTCTCCCCTTTACATCGGCTCCCGCTCTGCCTTTCTGCCCCTGTCGAGGTCTGTGCACACTGGGGGTGATGGCAGTGTCCGTGCTGTCTACACATCTCCATGGCTGCTATGTAAAAACCATGTAACTTTGTCAGCATGTGGAAGCTAACCCACGCTGTTACCTCAGTGGGGTCAGCCCCATCATGCCTGCACGCTGCTGCAGCAGCCAAGCTCCCAGCCAGCATCAGATTCAGAGCATGCGGTGGCGGCTGGGCCTGAGGGGCTGAGTCAAGGCATGCCCTTCCTTCGCCCCTCTCTTCCTTTCTCTCCAGCCCCTGTACTCTTCTCCTTGCCCCTAATCATGGCTGGAGCCTGAAACCACCTTGTGTGATTGTAGATCTGATCCAATCTGTAGCTGCTGCCTAAAGAACAGCCAGTTGTTGGGCGGTGGGATTGGGACAGAAGTAACTCAGCCACATCATTAGAGTTCCATTTGCTTTCCTTCCTCTGCCATTTTGTTGGTTAAAATGTTTGATGAGTCTCCATCTCCCATCAAACATGTGCTCTCTGCTTGCTGAGCGGAGCTGAGCAGGCAGCTGAAGACAGTGATGGGCAGGAGCTGGCATGGGGGACCAGGGGTAGGAGAAATCAGGAGGACAGCTGGGCTTGCACTGAAGCTTTGCTGGAGAATTGGAAGAGTCTATCTACTTGGGTGTTTTTGTTTGGTTTTTCTGAAGCTCGACAGAGTCTGGTGTAAGATTGGTTTCCTGCAGACTTGTTCCTTCAGGAACACGATGTTTCTGTCTAGATGCCAGGGCATGGCAGAACAGCACCTGAGGAGGTTCTCAGATAGATACTCATTTTTTGCTGTTGTAATTTTTCTTAAGTAGTTATTAACTTTCATCCAGTTGGGGAACAAAATGGCTCTTGACCTTGATGGGCTCCACAGGGGCCTGGGAAGAACAGAGCTGAGCCGGCACTGGGTGTTGGTTCCTTGGGGCATTATTAACTCCTTGTTAAGTGCTCCCCCGCTTCCCTTCCTGCTTTCTTGAATGTCAGAGTCCTTGTAGTTGATGTTTATTCTCAGGCTATTTTTGTGAATCTGTTGGAGTTTGTTTTAATAAAACAAGCTGAAGTTTGAATGAGAGAAGTGCTTCTGCTTGCCCACTTCTGGCAGTCCCATGAAGCGTGTAGGTACAGCCATGCAGTGGACACTGTTGTCCACAACCCTGACTGTAATACATCAGGCTGTGAAATCAGGGTTTTCCTTCTGTTCCCTAGTCCACCTTATACAAAAGTTACCCACAGTTCCCTCTTTTCCGGGGAAACTCAGATACAGGTGAGTAATCCCATGTCCTGTAATATGCTTTGCAATGCTCTAGGCTTCTATCTGGGTCATGTGCTTGCAGCAGTGGAGCATGGTGGGAGTGCTGGTTGTTGCTGAAATAGGACCCCTCGCCTGCCCATGCAGAGCAATCTCATTATGTAGAGGTCAAAGAGGAGAGGTCTGGTGAAGTTGAGTTTAACACCTTTGCTTTGCCCCATTTCTTGCGTCCAGGGTTATGCCCAAGAATGTCTTTATTGTGTGCATAACCTGTTTCAATTTTTCTCCACTAGGCGTGAAAAGGTCATATTCCCCACCTTGGTCATGGGTAAATGAATTCATTTGCAATGATAAGCTGCATGCATTTTAACATGGTGCTTGGAGGTGTGGCGTTGGGGGTGATGCTAACTGCATGAGGTAGTTTTCTTAGCATTACAAACTAATAATCCATGGTCAAAGTCTGAGGCTATCATCCCTCTCTTTCTCCTTACTTTAGATAAACTCCTCTGGTGCCATGACCTGTTGCAACCATAAAATTGAGTGCTGCTTGCTTTCTTGATCTGATTAATATTTATTCAAATACATGCATGTTTCTGATTGAATCGGTCATATTGGAGATACAGGATGAAGTATCGCTGCTGTTAACTGAGTTAATTTTGAAAGTTAGTTTGCCCTTTGGTCATGGTTTTTCCTTCAATGCTTTGCTGGCTATTGGCTTGTGGGTGCTCAGTTGCCGTGGTTCTGGCTGATGGGAAAGCGAACAAAGGCACAGATGTGCCGGGAGCTGGCCAAGGTTACAGAGCAGGGGGAGAGGGCAGTGTGGTCTGAAGCACATCGCCAGAGGCAGCGGTGCTCCTGCCCGGCGTGGCTGTCCCTGCCTGGCACAGCCGTGCCAGCTGGATGTGCCGGGGTGGCACGCTCGTGCCAGCAAGGCTGCGCGGGTACCGGGCTCGTGGGCTCTGAGGGAGGGGATCTGGCAGTGCAGGGGCTCGGTGCAGGCACGGTGACCAAGGGTCTCGCTCATCTGCCTTGCAGGAGTGTGGGGACTTCCCTCTAGTGTCAAATGGTGCTGGTCCCTACTAGCATCATCTGCCGCAGCCTTGTCCCCATCCTTCTCCTCACATCTCCACACTGGGTGTTCCTCTACTTCCTCCTGCTGTTACTGCTTGGGAGAGTAAGTGGCCTGTTTCAAAGCACTGATCTGCCTGAAAATTCACTTTTCCTCTCATTTTTTTGCGGGGCTGGTCTCCAAGTATGCCTTGATGACATCCATTTATTCCTCAGACTGGGCTGTTCAGCTACAGGAGAATATTTTGTTGGATACTTAGAGTTGAGGGAGTCTTGGAGATAAGGTGCTAAGTACAAAATACAGATTCAAATAAAGATTAATGAGTAAAAAAAATAAATCTGTCTTTAGCAATCGCAGGGCAGAGAAAGCAGTTGGAAATGGGCACAAAGTCTACACCACTGTAGGGACAGGCACTCAGAAAACCCTGCAGGGAACGTTCCCAGCAGGGACTTGTGCTTTGTCTCCCTTTGAAGCACCCCGGTGCCCAGTTTCTCAGGAAGCTCAGAGCAAGGGCACAGCGCAGGCCCCACAGAGCACGTCAGGTCGGGTCTGAGGGATGGGGAAACGAGGCAGAGGCAGGAGGCAAGTGATCTGGCTGGGATTAATTACCACGAGCAGGTTTCCGGGCCATTGGGCAGTGTCGGCTCTGTGCAGCAGCCCTGCATGCGTGCCAGGCCTGGGCAGAGCAGCCGAGGGCTGGAGCAATGCGTGTGCTCCTCCCGCGCTGTCTGGACCACGGAGACCGAGCACAAGGGCTTCTAATTCCCAGCTTGCTCCTGGGAGGTTAGGCAGGAGTCATCCAGCACACTGTGCTTGTTGTTTTTTTACAGTTGCTCTGTTTAACAGATTTTATTTTCCTTTAACTCTGTTTCTAACTGCAGTAATACTGATTTTTTTTTTTCCCTTTTTTGTGAATTTTCATGCTACCAACAGAAATCCATGGCTGAGTAAGACCTCCGTAAACTCAGCCATAATGCCAGCTTTCAGTAACCCCCCAGTTGCTGCTACTATAGAATCACAGATTCAGTTAGGTTGGAAAAGCCCTTTAAGATCACCAAGCCCAACCATTACCCTAACCCTGCCATCCCACCACTAAACCCTGGCCCTAAGCACCTCGTCTGCCCAGCTTTTAAATCCCCCGGGGATGGGGACTTGACCCCTTCCCTGGGCAGCCCCTTCCCATGCTTGACAGCCCTTTCGGGGAAGGAATTTTTCCCAATGTCCAACCTAAACCTGCCCTGGCCCAACTTGAGTCTGTTTCCCCTCATCCCATTGCCCATTCCCTGGGAGCAGAGCCCGACACCCCCTGGCTCCCCCCTCCTGTCAGGCAGTTGTAGGGAGGATAAGGACTCCCCTTCAGCCTCCCCTTCTCCAGGCTGAACACCCCCAGTTCCCTCAGGCGCTCCTTGTAAGACTTGTGCTCCAGACCCCTCCCCAGCTTTGTTGCTCTCCTCTGGACATGTTCCAGCAATGCAACATCTTTCTTGTAGTGAGGGGCCCAAAACTGAACACAGCATTTGAGATGTGGTCTCACCACTGCTGAGTACAGGGGCATGGTCACTTCGTAGAGTCATAGAATGTTTTGGGTTGGAAGGGACCGCTAGAGGTCATCTAGTCAAACCCCCCTGCAGTGAGCAGGGACACCGCTAACTAGATGAGGTTGCTCAGAGCCCTGTCCAACCTGGTCTTGAATGTTTCCCTAAGGGGCACGATCACTTCCCTAAATTTGAAGCCTTGTCCTGTGCCCCACTCACTGAAGTGGCTTTCAGCAAATCAAAGCCACTGCTTTATCTTTATTTCTACACCAAGAGCAAGTTTGGGCTGGCAGGATGCAGTGAGTGATGCAGGTACCTGACTCCAGAGCTGATCCTGGGAGAAGCTGCCACAAACAAGCACTCTGTGCTGCCTCCCTGCTTGCATTTTTTTTTTTAATTAGCAAACAATGGGGAAACCAAACAGGGTTTCTATCAAACAATGGGCTTCCAAACAGGGTTTCTATCTTTTCCATCTTCAGCAGAAAGCTGCCTCGTGTCTCCCACGTGCATCATAGTGCTATGAGTGCTGCACAGCTTGTGCTGGTTAACACTCATAACACTGAACGCTTGTAGCACTCATCCTCTTGCTGCCCTGGGTCTGAGATGGGGCTTGGTCTCTCTTCTTGTTTTGGGTCTCGCTGGATTATTTGGGACATGGGTGATTTAGGCAGAGTCCTGTCCATGTGGCATCTCTGCTGAGCATCTGATGGCTGCATGGCTTCTGGCCTTGTTCCTGTACCTCTGGGAGATGGAAGAGGGCACCCAAGCTGCTAAACATGCCTCTGAGCAGGAGCTGAGGAGGGTTAGAGATGGGTTGCTTCATTTAAAAGGAGAAACTGCCTGCAGAGGCAGGTCCACTGGATGGTGACAACTGCAGGAGGCATCCTTCCCACAGGCAGAGCTGGACACCCAGATTGGGAGCAATTGGTGTCCCAGCAATAACAACATTTGAGACGTTTGTACTGCGTGGCCCGTCCCTGCTGTAGCGCCCTGTGCTCACACCACACGCTGGGTTTTGATTCACATACGTGATGTTGGGGAGGCATATGGGCTGGCATGGGGGTGCCTGGTGGCCAGGGAGGCAGCTGGCGATGTGCCGAGGTTTGAGCACTGCAGGGATGCATCTCCTTCTGCCTGGCCTCATGCAGTGCTGCGGGGGATCGCTGGGTTGCAAGGACAGGCTGCGTGGGCAGCGATGGTGCTTGCTGTGGCCTTGGTAGGGATCAGTTGTCCCCTCCAGCCTGACTGTCCCACTGTGCTGCCGCTGGAGGTGACATGGCCAGGGGGTCCTGGTGCAGACTGGTGCTGGTTGAGCCGAGCTGCAGATGCGCCCGGTGTGCTGGCGTTGGCCGGGCCGTGTCCCACACGTGGCAGGGCTGGACGCTGTCACACAGGGTCCATCTGTCACAAGGAGCAGCTCTGAATTTAGTGCAGGAAACGTGACAAAACTGTGGAGCTTGGCTTTGATGTGACTCATCGCACACGAGCACTTCCAGGCTGCTGATGTTGAATGTGACTTTTCTCTAACCCTTTTGAAAGGGCGCAGAGGGCCACATTTTAATCCTGTTTGGTCTTTTTTTTTTTTTTTTTCCCCTCCCCCTGTCCTACTTGGCAGATGTGCTTTCTAGCTGATAACTAATTTGCAGAGTCATGTCTGGATCAGGTTGGCTTCGTGCCCCTCCATCCAAATGCAAATAGTGAAATACATCTGCCCCTAAGCCTCTTCCAGCAGCTTTTTATTGTGTGCAGCCAGGGAAGCACTTGCCTTTGGAAATGTATCGAAGCAATGCTCAAATGGGAGTTGAAGTTTCAAGTAATGGGGAGGAGGTGGGAAAGGTGGTTTCTCCCTGCTCTGGCCCAGGCTGTGCTAGTGTGGATGTTTAACAGCAAGACGGGGAAGGGAAACAGCCCAGCTCCCTGCGGTAGTGAGCTGCGTTACCATGGGAATCCACCCTTGCTAGCAAGCGTTGAGACTTTAGCTCTTCATCTGTTCTTCTGGAAGGATTTTGTAACTGCCCAGTGCAGTGGCAGCAGCTTTCTGGGTTTGCTGGTGAGGTTTTGCACCTCCAATCCAGGAGGTGCAAGGTCACCTGTGAACATAAGCAGTGCAGGAACCGTGCGAAAGGGAATGTGGAAATTGTGCTGCTCTGTCCCAGGGACGCTGAGCCACCCGCGCCCGAGCGGCCAGCACGTCGGTCCCTGGGCAGTGATGGCAGCGAGTGGGACGTGCTCTGCCAAGGGCTTGCACCGGGTGCAGCCTGGCACCCCAGTGCCATCAGCTCCCGGGCTTTCTCTTCTTGCTTTTCCTCACGGCAGCTCACTGATCGGAGCAGCGAAGGCTGCACCCTGAAGTGTCCTTTCTGGCAAGTGCAGCTCTGCCAGGAGAGATCTGAATGGCATCTTCTGGGGTGCCGGCGGCTCAGCAGAGTGGGCCAAGTGCTGCAGGGGCACTTGGGAGCAGGTGGGCACGGAGCAGGGACCTCTCCTGCTTTGCAGGAGTGTGGGGGTTCTCCCCCCGCCTTCAGTATTACAAACCCATGACAGTATTACAAACCCAGGAGGGCAGGGTGCTGGTTCTGGGACAACACCGGAGGTGGCTGTGCTGCCATGACACAGGTACGCAATTGCTCCTAGTTGTCACGGCTGCGATGGTGGTGATCAGCAGATGGTGAGCCTGGGCAGGCGCTGCATGTTGAGGGGAATTACAGAAGATCTGTCAAAGATCTGTCTCTGCTCCCACAGAGTAGAGATGAAAAAGCTGTCAGACCCACGTGCTTCTCTCCCAACCCACCAGGAAGCCAGGTTCTCCACACCTTCACCTCTCCGTACAGCCTGGGGAAGGGGGAAACCCGTGAATCCTGGGGGTGGGGAGCACCCGGAGCCCCTGCTGCACCCCAGCTGGGGTAGCATAGCACAGAGGCAGCTCTGCTGTGCTTTAACATGTGCCTGCCCTCACAGAGCCCGTGCGCCACGGCTGTGTGCGTCCATCCCCATTACTGAGCTGAGCTGGTGTAGCCACCCGTGAAGGGCCTGGGGACGCCAGTGGAGTCATCCCCAGCCCTTCTGTAGGCCCCTGTGTGTGGGTGCAGCACTGCACAGCCCTGGGGGCCGCTCCCGGGCAAGCGGGCAGCGATTAAGAGGGAAGGGGAGCTGATGGTGAGGACCAAACCTGCAGCACTGCTCTGCCTGGCACCGTCAGCTGCGCAGACCCCATGGCCTGGTCCCAGCAGGCTCAGGGTCTGCGCAGGAACCCCTGGTCCTCCTGGGCTGCTCACCTCAGCCAGGACCTGCCTGCTCCGGGCAATGGCGTCCCTGGCTGCGGCCGAGCACCGATTCCTGCAGCCAGAGATGGGGGCCCTGTCACGGTCGTATGTTGGCCCTGCTCCCACCAAGCAGCCGCTGTAGAGTCAGGGTCATGGCTGCAGTGAGGAGGCGGGCGAGGGGTCCAGCTTCCAGCTGCCAGGGGTGGGGAGAGCTGCATGGTGCCATCTCTGGGGGCTGCCTCACCTAACTGCCTGTCTCTTCTTGCTTCTTAGGGCAGTAAACGGCTTTGACCAAGGTCCCCCTGGACTGGGAGCGTCCCGACCATCCTCAGCGCCTGGCATGCTCCCCCTCAGCGTATGAGCCCGCGGGAGGTCGTGTTCGGACTTGAGAATGCTTTTCTCAGCCCGCCAAGAGAAAAACTGCTCCTGATTCCTCCCTTCTGGAACACGACCTGCACCATGCTGCCAGAGGAGACCCTGCGCTCACGGCCCTTCGTGTCATGTTAATACAGTTTATTTTCTCCTGTTGCTGTAGCGGATGTTCTCTGACTTGGCCCCATGCCCTGTCCTGCACAAGCTGAGACACGCAGTGCTCTGGTTCAGGGGATGCAGGAGTCTTGCTCACCGAACCTCGGCCAGGCAGTCCTCGGCCCCTCGCTTTATCCCTTCTCTAACTTAGGTTTGGTATGACACAAACTTTGGCTGCTCCTCCTAAAGGCTCCCCTTCTCCCTGCCTGCTCCAGCATCCTGCTGCTTAGGCTGCACGGCTGCCGTTCTCCCAGCACGGCTCCGATCTCTGAATGGGCCCTGGGTGAGGCTGCACAACAGCGCTTGGGACAGTTGCACCTGGGAATCGGGTCTAGATACGTGACCGAGTTACTGCAGTTTAATAAATCACAGCTGGGGGGGTGCGTGGAGGTCACTGCTGGTGTGTGTCCCCTCCTGCCTTGGGTTGGAGCTGGCAGGGGGCACATGCACAGCTGGCAGCCCTGCCTACAGCCCGGGGCTGGGCAGGGCGCTGGGGGTGACGCCAGGGGCCCAGCACACGTCAGTTGTTCCGACACCCGCCTTCGCATGAGCTGGTGGGCCTGGGTGTGGCTGAAGTGTTCTCCCACGGCGCCCCTACACCCGCAGGGCAATAACCTGCTGAACTGCTGTAGTGCATTCCAGTGTGCCCTTGTGCCTGTGCTACAGCTGCCCTACCCAGCCTTCAGCAGTCAGACTCCACCACCCCAGAGCAGGGGCTCTGTGAGAGCCTTGGGAAGCCACACATCCAGCTGGCCACACTGCCTGTGGACCCCCCCCTCCCAGGCTCCCGAAACCATCCCAACCATGTTCTGATCTGTGTAATATATGACTGGACTTTACAGCATCACCTACAGGCTTCTGTGACAGTTTTGGGCGACTGTGTACCTCGTGGGTCTTTCAAGCAACGTCATTGTGCGATTTCTCTGTCTATGTGCCTCAGAGTCGGTGGATTTTTTTAAAACTGAACCAGTGAACCCAGCTGGGGTTTGATCTGTGGGTTTAGAAATCATCGTTCCCCGTCTGCTCCATCGCATTCGGTTGGCTCTGCAGTTCCCCGGTGCTTTATGTACAAATGCTGAGAAAAACCATTCGCCCCAGCAGAAGGGAGGTGGGAACCCCCCTTGCCCTCAGGCTGTGTGTGGTCCTTCCCTCTGCATCCTCTGCTGCATTTGACTGTTTACATTTGTTTTATTGTACATAGGTTTGTAAACATAGTACCTTTGCCTAAGATCTTTGTACATACCTTGGGCTTTGTAGCTTTATTTATTCAGAATCTCTCTGGCGTGTTTCAGTAGGACAGTGTACCCTGCCACCGTGGTGACACAGATCATGATGTGGGGTAAAAAACAGCACCACAAACACATGAGAGTAATCTTCCAAAAATAAAGTTCTTTTAACGTGGAATCGGTGGATTTTGCAGAACCGGTGGCGGTGGCTGTGTTTTGTCATGTAGGGGTTGCTGCCCAGCCCCAGTGCTGCTCCCTGTCCTTGGCCCCTTCCTCATTCAGGTTGTGCAGGGAGGGAACAGCCGCTGCCAGACCAGTGCCTGAGCAAACACCTTTCCTCAGCTGTAGCTTCTGCTCCTGGCACTGCAGGTCCTGGGGGCGTGGCTGAGGCCTGGGTTTTAACATTTCATAGATCCACAGAACGGTTTGGGGTGGGAGGGACAGGGCCCCCCACCACCTCTCTGGGCAACCCCTGCCAGTGTCTCACCACCCTCATTGTAAAGAATTTCTTCCTTATATCCAGTCTAAACCTACCCTGTTTTAGTTTAGTTTAAAACCATTACCCCTTGTTCTGTCACAACTGGCCATACTAAAAAGATTGTCCCTGTCTTTCCTATGGGCCCCCTTTAAGCCCTGCAAGGCCACAATCAGCTCAGCCCGCAGCCTTCTCTTCTCCAGGCTGAACAACCCCAACTGTCCCAGCCTGTCCCCACAGGAGAGGGGCTGCAGCCCTCAGATCATTTTTGTGGCCTCCTCTGGCCCCGCTCCAGCAGGTCCCTGTCCTTCTTGTGCTGGGGACCCCCAAGCTGGACGCAGGGCTCCAGGGGGGTCTCACCAGAGCAGAGCAGAGCAGAGGGGCAGAAGCCCCCCCCTTCCCCCCCCCCCCCCCCCCGAAGGCTCACACAGCCCCAGGCCCCTCTGGCTGCTGTCCCCTCCCTCAGGCATCCACCCCACGCTCAGCCTGGGGTCAGCTGCAAGCTCACACTTGCCATGGCCTGGATGAAGCTACTGGACAGCACCAGTCCCAGTCCGGACCTTGAGGGGCACCACTCGCCACCGACCGCCATCCGGACGTTGAGCCATTGCCCACGACCCTCTGGCTGCGAGCATCCAGCCCCTTCCTCAACCACCAAACAGCCCACCCAGCAAAGCCACAGCACCCGTTTAGAGAGAAGGACGGGGCAGGGGGGGGGGATGTCAGAAGTCCAGGCAGACAACAGCCATAACTCCCCGCTTGCCCACAGGCATGGCCAGCCCAGCATAGAGGGCCACGAGGTGGGTCGGGCAGGACGCGCCCTTGGGGAAGCTCCACTGGCTGTTTCCAATCACCCCCGCGTCCTCCACACACCCCAGCCCTGCTCCTAGGCGGGGCCTGCCCCAGAGGTGAGGCCCATGGGCCTGTGGTTCCCAGTTGATTTGGGGAAGAGCCTGGGCCTCCAGCTGCAGCCCCTGGGGCTTTTTGCCTCCTCCAGTAGCTGAAAGGCAGAGGAAAGGCGTTTCCTTTGCCGTGGGGCCAGGCTGTTCCCCGGCGTGCTCCTTCCCTTCCCCGGGGCCTGCCCTGCTCCAGCTCTGCTCCCTGCAGCACCCTTGGCTTTGCCAGGGTTTTGCCCAACATAAAGGTGGGTGCTGCCCCCCCCAGCCGCTGAGAGATCCCCAAGGCTGCCGGCCCCCAGGGGAGCTGCTCCAGCCCCCCTGCCCACTCACAGCCACCAGCCAGGGTGGTGGGGTCAGCACTGCCCAGGCTGGCCCTGACACTGCTGGGAATATGATCACTTGGCTTCTGCCACACAGGGGGGGGCCTGGGCCCTTGGGGGAGCAGTGCTTTGGGGGGAGCAGGGCCACCCTCACTGCAGTCACCCCCCTTCCCCCAACAGGCAGCTGCTCGGGCACAGCCTGGGCCTTTGGGCCCTGCCCTGGGAAGTACAGCCCCCTTCCCCAGCTCCCCACATGCAAGGGAGGGTAGCAGCCAGAGCTGAAGGGGGTACCCCAGGCAGAGGTGCCCAGGCCTGAAAGGGGTTCCAGGTGCTGGTGGCCTGGGACCAGGGGGGTTCCCTGCAGCCCCTGGGTATGGGGGAGCTCCAGGCACATAGAAGCAGATGGACCACCCTGGGCAGCAGCCCCAGGAGCAGAGCTTCCAGCTGCACCCCTGGGCACTGTGCTCTCAACCCCCCACCCTCTGCCCCCTCATCACAGTTTTAATCCAGTCACCTTCGCCACTCCTATCCCCTCCCAGGGCATACATTGGTCCATCTTGATCCCCAGTTTCTGCACAGACCCAGCAGGGATCAGCCCCAGGGCACTGGTACCTGCAGCTTTCCAGTAGCCCCAGCCTTACCCAACACCAAGAAAGGAAACCGCACAGCAAAGAGCAGGGCCTGGGGAAGGCAGGGCCAGGGCTGTGCCTGCACCACACAACCAGGGATCAGCACCAGGTTCAGAGCTGCCTTTGTGCTGCACCCATGCATTGCCACTGAAATTCAAAGGCGGAGGCTCAGCCC
Source organism: Butorides virescens (assembly GCA_017310255.1). NCBI lineage: Eukaryota > Metazoa > Chordata > Aves > Pelecaniformes > Ardeidae > Butorides > Butorides virescens. Next base: position 91,087 of record JADKXX010007042.1, on the reverse strand, counting down.
TTGACCATACCATTCATGCTGTATTTAGGTCAAAATAAAAGAAGAAGAAAAAAACCAAAACCAAGCAAACAAAAAAGTAAGAAGGGAAAAGGCAGCTTCCAGTCATATTCTCGTTTATTAAGGTCTATGCCAGCCTCAGGAGAGAGCTCGTCCTGTAAGTAAACAGAGCAGGCGGCCGCATCTATAATGAATAAATTTATTGTCTTACAAAAATCATTGTCTAGAAATATGGGTATACAAGAAAACAAGATATTTGCAGTCAGATGCCTGGTGGTCAACAGCCAGTTTGATTAAAAATATCCAAACACACACAACAAAACCTTTGCAACAGATGTTAAAGCTTGTAACCAAAGAAAGGAAATCCATGGGTTTTGAGCATGTGGCAGAGGGAGTTTCCTAATTAACACTGATCCATTGTCACTAATATCAGTAATACCGCTTGGACTAGAGAGGTACATGATATGAAGCACAGTCAAAATTAATACATTAAATCATCATTATATAGGCAAATTATATGTGTAACATTGTCTTAGTACTGTAGTGTCTAAGGCACTTTCTGTAATGTCAGTTTTTCTGCTATTTAAACAAAAAGAACACTAACTACTTGCTGTAATACTGTTCAAAATAAAAAAAAAAACCCACAACAAAAAACACAAAACCAACAACAAAAAGGGTTCACATCCACTGGCATGTTAACTCGTAGGCAGGCAACACCCATCACTGAGCCCCTGCTGCCGCAGGCAGGTGCGAGCCCCACGCTGCACAGCACAGGCGGCCGCCGGACCAGCGCCCCCAGTAACACCAGGCTGGCTGCTCACGTAGCCCGAAAGCCTCGGCTCACCATGCAGCAGCTCAGCTCCATGTCCTGAAGACTAATTAACTCAGCCATAAATTAATAAATTAATTTTGCCTGTGTTGTATGTTCATTTTCCACTGGTGTTCACATTATACTAGCCTTAATATATACACAGATCTGTTGGGCATGGCGGTAGTGGGGCTCTACGGACGCAGAGGGACTGTACAGATGAGGAGCAGCAATGCTGTTTCAGTTTGCCTGTACTGCAGGAACACTGACAGATGAAGCGAGTGCTGAGAACGCTTCAAAATGAGATTGCGGGTTAAAAAAAAAAAAAAAAAAAGATATGGACGCTACTCATACATCCCTACATTTCCCTCTAACACTTCCCAAGGGCTTTTCACAGTTCGCTCGCTGATTGTGTGCTGATCACAACAATTAGGAGAAAAGAAAGATATGGGTGCAGTTTGGTCTTCAATGATCCAACAGACTCAACACAGCCGAGGGCTGCCTGAGCACGTACGAAATGGAAGGATGGTGTCTGTATGACAAAGCATGCATAGTCATGACAAGGGGTCTGTCCCAACCACCTACCCTCTGGGAATGGAGCTTCTGTACTGATTATAAAAAAAAAAAAGAGAAGAGTTTCATCCTTCACATGATGCTTTATAAAATGGCTTCACGATGAGTATCTGGAAAATAGATGCACTGAACAGAGACGATCCCATTTTGTTTACTCTATATAAAAAAGCAGTTGTACCTATATCGGAAGCAGAGTACAGCATGGTGAGGCTGGAGAGCCTTAAGACATGGTTGACCTATGATAAGTAACCTTGTAGCATGCCGACGTTTGCTAAGGCAGGTTTACGGCCACAAGGCAGTTTGGTGGTCAGGGAAGTCCTCCTCCTCCTGCCGACTGTCATGTAAAGGTCTCTGCATGCAAAGGGTGTGATGGGACTCTACTCAGCAGGGGCCGGCTGCACTTCGTTCACGTCACTGCCTTTGCTCTCCGCGTCATCGTCCGAGAGCTCCAGCGAGGCCCCTTCGATGTGCAGCTGGCGCCGCCCGGATCGACTCGAGGAGAAGGTGATGGGGCCCCCCCTCCTGCCAACCACAAGCAGACAGCGATTGCTGAGGGGTCGCATCTCACTCACAGCCCCAGTGCCCGAGCTGGTGGCTGTCCCTGAACGACCACCTAAGCAAAGTGCAGGGGAATGCGGCAGCTCCGCTCCAGGCTGCCCACAGGGCAAATTTCACACACAGCATTTTGAAACCCTCTCTCCAACCAAAGGGTCAACACGCTGCATGTCCCGGTACCCTGGTATTCCTGCTTGCTTTATACCATCACCTTAATTTGGCAAGTCCCAAGTAACTTAAAATATTGCCCCTGTCCAAGCACCAAGCACAGACCAAGTACTAAACAGAGTGGGTTCTCAAAAAAAAAAAAAAAAAAAAGGAAAAATATCAGCTGCTCATTTGTTAAGCGCTGCACTGCACCCTCCTGCCATTCCTACACCCCCACCAGCTCAGCTGCTCTCCCTGTCGAGATGGTTTTTGTTCTGCACCAGCCTCACCTTTGCCAACTCCCATCTGTACTTGATACAGACTCTGATCTCGGAGATCAATGGCAGAGTTAGGGTAACAGTTGGACTTGATGATATTAAAGGTCTTTTCCAACCCAAACAATTCTGTGATTCTATGACCTGCTCTCAAGGAAAGCGCCGAGGCGCCTGCACCAGAGTGGGTCAGGAAAAAAGGGATCAGTACCAGCCACTGGAAAGACATGACTGAGCTGTCTTCCATCACGTTTACCTAGGGCTGGATTGCAGTGGTGACCCCAGGGGACCTGGCAATGTAAGCTCCAAAGAGTACAGGCTCCAGAGTTGTCAGGAATATCCCTGTGGCCTGGCAGCCTCCTCCATCATCAGGCTGGGTCAGCAGTTCCCAGCAGGCTCCAGTTTGACCCATCCCCTAACATGAGCAGCTCCGCTCTGGCACTGCCACAGCTGGATGCTCCCCATAGACACATTATGGAGACAGCCTGTGGGCACACAAGGGCTTGGATAAAGCCCTGCCCGCTGCTACTGACACCACCTACCTTAGTCTGTTCTTCAGGGTGCTGACCTCTCGGCTGAGGCCCTCGTTAGCCTCTGTGGCATCATCCAGCTCACGCTGAAGTTTACGTCGGGAAGCATTTGCACGTGTGGCTTCCTCTTCAGCCTCCTCCAGCTGGCGTTTGAGCTGCTTCATTCTGGCATTTGCTTTTTCCATCTAAAATACAAAATGAGGTCATCAGAATCAAACTCGGCAGCTGCAACCCGATGTTGACAGAGGTTGGCCAGCAGTCTGTCCTCCCCGACCACCCCGGCTGAAGATGAACCATCAGCCTCGCTGCAGCCTCCAGTGTGGACTCCTGGAAACGCCGCAGAACTCCTGACCCTGGGATGCCAGGGTACAAAGCAGGCCATCGCACCAGGGCTGATATGGGGAGACTGACTGCTGGGAGCTACTCCAGTGGTTTAGTGATCAAGATGGGGGTTCCCTCAAATGTTTTCACTAAAATGCTTCTTAAGAAGCCCTTTCTACTCAAAGTATCGTTTTATTTGCCTTCTCAGAGAAACAGGCCTTAAAAGCTAAGCCCTTCCACCTACCTGCTCCTTGTACTGGTCTGCATGTCGACGTTCATCCTCCACCTGCATGAAGACTTCTTTCAATTTCTTCTCTGTACGACGCACCAATTTGTTAGCAGCTGCTCTTTCCCTAGAATAATCAAAAGCCATAATTCTTCCCAGTACCTGAAGGCTAGGAACACAAGCTATTCCCTTTCCAAAAGGCTCCCGTCTCATTGTGTAACTGATACTTGAGTCCTCTTAACATACCTGCCACCATCAACAGAAATTGGTTTTAATATGCTGGAGGCTGGCTGGGTTGCAGCTTTGAAATAGTAAAGTAGCACTGGAGCAATATGAACATGTATGCGTGCTGAAGAGAGGGACAGAGAGGTGCTTCTTCACAATGAGATTCAACAGAGCAGCATTAGAGTTACTGCTAACTCCCACAAAAGGATTGGAAATGGTGGTAAGGCAGCCCACCTTCGGTCTTTCTGGGAGGAACTAGCTTGAAGACCGAGATGGAAAGGACAGGCAGGAAGCACTCACTGGAGAAAGCAGACTTCTGCAGAGCACAGAATTCATCTCAACTAACTAAAGCTGTCAGGCCCAAGCTGTTCATTTTGGTTCCTCTAACCAAAGAGACCAAGTGTCTGAAGGGGATGTTTCATCTTGTTTCAAGAAACTTTTGCAGCACCTTGTGGCGGCAAATAGATTCTGAAACTTTCCATCCCAGTCACTTTACAGCTGTCCTATAACTCTACAGTGTGTCCCTCAAACAGGAGGTTTCTGGAGAATTAATCCTAATGCCTGTGCTGTAAGCTCACATCTCAGCCCTACAAAAAACTTAAGGCATGGAGATTTCAGACATTGAACTGACAGAACAAACAAGCAAACAGATTTTTTTTTTTTTCCTTACTTGGCTTCTTGCTCAAGCTGTTCTTCTAGCTGCACAATCTTGGCTTCTAGAGTAGAAATTGTTGCCTTGAACTTAGACTTCACAGATCCCTCCAGTTCCTGCAGCTTGGCTTTCAGCTCTTTGTTCTGCCTTTCGAGCTGCTGCCGTGCATTTTCACTCTTCTGGGCAGCACTCCGCTCCCCAGCTAGCTCAGAATTAAGCGTGTCAACCTTTTAGAGAAGAATAGAAGATCATTTGGTGCTATTCAGAGCCTCCACTTAACTGCACACTGAAACACAAATTGCCCCAACAGTGTTGCCAACAACAGATTCACCTGCAGCGTGGTCTTTCGGAACCGCTCATTGAGAAGCTCCATGTTGCTCTGCTCTTCCTCGAGCTCTTCCTCCAACTGTGCAATACGAGCTTCCAGCCGGCGCTTCTCATCCAGCAGCGCTGACCTAGAAAGCAAGTATTTGGGTCAAGACACGTTCAGGTCTGATACAAAGCAACCAGCTACTTTAGGCATTGCAAATGGTCATGAGCAGCCACTGTGCCAGCAATTCTCTTTATAACAAGGAATTTTTATCATGAAGACAGATGAATACAGAATTGTCAAGAGAACTACAGCTTCTGGTGGCGTAAGTCCTTCAGATGCCCAATTAATACATTTGATGACTCACTTTCCTGAAGCACTGTTTGCAATCTCATCAGCCAACTCATCCCTTTCTTGCTCAGCATGACGACGGGCTCTTTCAGACGCAGCAAACTCCTGCGAAGGTTTACCAGAAGATTCATTACAGCATTAGGGTTCTCAAAACTTCTGCAGACAATTTAGCCTTCTAGTAACACTGCACAGCACCTCCCAGAAGTGATATCCCCGAGGTCTTTAAATGGATAAGCAACTGTGGAAGCCAGCAGGACACATCATCTTGATATTTCTCCCCCTTAACTGCCATATGACTACACTTGATTTGCTTCTCCCTTTCCCTGAAGTGTTCCTTGCACAAAGCTAAGGAAAAAAAAAATCTGTGAAGATCAGTAACATTCAAGGCCTAAACAGCAGGAGAAAACCATTCTGTCACATGCTCTAATGAACACATTCAGTGTAAAGTGGGCACTAAATTCAGTAAATTTTTTAGGTTTGACAGAGTACATAAGCAGGAATACAAGCAAAGTACAGAAAATAAAAGCTTTAGCACAACAGTATAAACAGCACTGAATCTCATATTATAAAACTGTATTATGTGGTCAAAACACGCAGGCGTTTGCTAGGAAGGACAATTAAATGCACTGCAAGTGTAAGACTGACAAGTTTGAAGTCCACAAAAGAATAACATGGAGAAGCTCTAGTAAATTGTAGGTCATCTGTAAGGGCTCAAAGAGTAAGTGTAGTGAAATTGAGCAATGGCTTCAAACTTTGGTTGCCAGCTAATACAGGACAAAACCAGAGGCAGTCTCTCGCACAAGGCAATTCTGCTGATACTTGACCTTGTGGCAGCGCAAAGAGATAACAGGACGTAAGTGATACGTAGCAAGACTTGGAGCTCTTATGTGAATTGCCAACAATGAGGGACCACATGCCCATTAGAGAAAGGGATGAGGACCTAAGATGGCAGTGGTAAACCTCCACACACTTTAACGGTCCACTGAGGTACTGGAGAGATTGTTAGGCTTTTATGTATTTCCAATAATCAATTTTAGTGCTGACACTGTGCACTGCACCTTTCAGAGACTCTCGAATGATCTTGTAAATCTTAGTGAGGCCTCAGATCTGTCTAAGCAGTCATAAAAGCTTTCCTGCTACCCAGGCAGAGAAGTGAGGTCCAGACTACTGGAACGATTCCTACAAAGCTATAAGGAGCTCACTAATGACCTGGGGCAGGGGGGGAAGAGAAATATCTCCAGGCTCCTATTTCACTAGATTGCATTTGACTTTTTTTTTTTTTAAAAAAAACAACTCTGATCTTCCTCTTACTTTAGCAAGAAAAACAAATTTCTTTGATTTCAATCTCACCTCTTGGAGCTGAAGTATTTCTGCTTCAAGACCTTTGAGCTTCTTTTCACTTTCTTTGGACTGTGCAAAGATCTCATCTCTGGATGCACGGGCTTCTTCCAGCTCCCGCTGGTAGTCTTTCATTTGAGCCTGCAGTTGGAAAGCAGGGGAAAGAAAAAAAACATCATGCATTAGGACAACCACAAGATTTATTAGCAGCTCTGAAGCATTTTGGCCCTTAAGAGGTAAGGCCTTCCTCCCAAAGTGGCTTCATTCCACTTAAATATATCTTCAGTTCTTATTTTCATAGTAAAACTTCATTTTCTCATCTTTCCATCATTCGTTCCTCATCAGAAATATCCCATTATAAGACTTCACTTCATTTATCAGTGTATTTCTTGTAGGAAAAAAACCCTCTAGTAAGGAACTGCTCAATTACATTTATTATGTAACTCAGAGAGAGGTAATTGGAATTGACTTGGAGGAAAAAAAAATAAAATCTATTTACTTAAATTACCTGATAAAACCTGTTACAAACATGTGAGGTAAGAAACTTCTCAGTGTAGAAACAACACAATTCACCATTTTGCACACATAAGGTAGAAGCACATGCTTCTCCTTCCCTTATGACACTGGTAACACAGAGCAAGATCTTCATTCACAGGAGTTTGCCCTGAGATGCTAAGAGAATAATAAAGTTGGAGAAACTGCGTTCAAGTTGTACCTCTACCTTTAGAATTCCACCAGTCACAAGACCACTTATTTTGGGTGCTTGTATGAAAGCGTAGAGCACTCAGGTACGAACTCCCTAGCTGTCCTGACCTCTTGGAACAGAGGAGCGGGGTACTGCTAGGTACCAGCATTTCTTGCTTTAACCTATATTCCCGTCTCATTCAGCACCTGGAGTCAGTCCTAGAATTTCCCCCATTCAGCTGAAGTAGGATTTAAAAGTAGGATTGCCAAGGAAGAAAGTGGACAGGGCAGAAAGGCAATTTAATTTGCCATGTACTTTACATGATGCTTTACATGGCCTCATACTTGTGCAGCTTTGGGCCACGGCACTGAAAATCTTTGGCAAAAACAAACTCTACTAAACGTGGAATATTTTCCTGGCAATGGGAAATAAATCCTTGACACAAGTACTGGGTTTTTCTTGCCAAACTAAAAAGAATGGGCATCTTGGAGCTTTTTAAAAGCAATTAAAGTTTACTCCTCCTTTTTCTCTGGAGCGTTTTTGGCTGAAAATGCCTTAAAAAGTTCAGCTTGAGGAAGCAGCAGTCAACAAGACCTGAGCTCAAATCAGTGAATTCAGATACAAATAACCATGAATTTTAAAAATGCAGCTTAGAAAGCAATACTCAGTAAATCTTTATGCAAAGTGTTGAAATAAAGAAAAAGATGACTATTGAATAGAGGGCGACAACCTCAACTCCTTACGAACAAAAGGATGAGAGGCGTTTTGAGCAGGTGACAAGTTCAGGCCAGACACTCTATGACATGTGTCAGCACAGACGAGTCTGATCCTCCTCTTGCCTTCAAGCTACAAGTGTATTTAATGACAAGCAACACCCTGGACAGACTGTCACCAGGAGAGAAAGCAGCTCAGTTGATAAGCTGTGCCTACCTGGAGCTTACGTAGCTGTTTGATTGCTTCATCTCGAGCCTTGTTTGCAGCTTCTATCTGACCTTCCAGGTCTTTCAGATCCATCTCCATTTTCTTCTTGGCTGCCACAGCAAGAGCCCTCTGTTTGCGCTCATCTTCCAGCTCTGCCTCCAGCTCTCGCACCTGTGAAATCAAGGCATTAACAGGCTCAGCTCCAGGAACAGAGCAAACACCAAACCCTAACAAAATGGTCAGTGACTCCAAAAGGCCTTTGCAGAGCAGAATTAACATTACTCAATTAGAAAAGACTACAGAATGCAAGCTACATGAGAAGACACTGCAGATGGCAAAACCAAATCCACAAATTGGAAGCAGAGATCTCTGAACTGACAAAAAGGAAAACAAAAGGCAGTAACTCAAATGTCTGAAACATTTCCATTCCATCTGTTCACCTACTCAGTGATCAGCTTCTTGCCCAGCACATCTATCCACAATGAGGGATCACTCTAGGGCAGACGTCACTAATTCCGATTGAACCACTAAGAGGAAAATAAGTAGAATCACCTCATTTTCTCAAAAAAAAATGAAATCATTCCATTTGAAACAGCTGTGCTACTAGTATTTATACACCAACAACTGTTTTTTCAAAACAAAACAGAAAAGTATCTAAGCAGCAAGCCAACACGAACTAAGGTAGACTTATGTAAAAATAAAACTGAGCCAGAAGTGCCACACGTTACCAACATGAAAGAACATATTTTGGTTTGAAGCAAGCCTCCCTCCTCATGCTAGGTCAAGAGCTCTAGCCCAGTGCAAGATAATAGCAATTTTGCACTGCAGTGAACTTCAAAAGCCCGCCAGGCCATGTTTATTTCTAAGAGATCTCTACATTGGTGATTCTTAATAATTGTACATTTTCATTTTCTTGTGATAAATCCTGAAATATTGGGTGTTCTTTTCCTCAAAGCTTAATGTTAATTTAGAACCATCTTCTCTTAGAAGCATAAATTTTTAAAGGTGTTTCTTGAGTCTCTTCTGATCTGCTTTGTGTTACTAGAATTCTCGAGTCTGGCAAATCTGGAATCTTTGCCATGATTTTCATTTAGGAAACTACAGTTTTTCAGTCCCTCTTGGCATCCACTGATTTGTTACTGTATGTCAGATAGGATGGGCTTGAAAGCCCATATAACATACCCTCATCCTTGAAACACACCCACACAGCAATAGCCAACCCCCTGCTTGCAGGTCGAGTGGTTTTGGAAGACCATCAGTAGCAGGCTAACAGTAACAGTTGACAGTGGCCAGTCCTCAACAAGACCTACTCTATTGTTTGTAAAGATCAGTGCTTGGGATTTATATAGGATGGGATCTTTAAGCAAAGAGTTTTGTTTTTCTGCTAGCAATTTATCACTGAAGTCACAGAGCTTTGGCAAAAGATCCCCAAACCCTTCCCACTATGAAGTATAGTAAAACAGACATACTTGTTTAACCAGCATCCTTTTTTTCTCTTCATTCTGTTCATCTCTGGCTTGCAGATCTCTCTCAAACTGGGCTTTCATAGCTTGCATGTTCACCTCCAAACGAAGTTTAGCATCTTCTGTGGCCTGCAGTTCATCTTCCAGTTCCTCAAGCTGGGTCCTCATCTCTTCAACCTGTTGCTCTAAAGTTCTCTTTGACTTCTCCAGCTCATGGACCTAAGCCACAAACATTAATCAGACCCTCTCCCCTCCAGGTATCTCATCATCAGCAGTTCACAGCAAAGTAAGATATTACATGAACTCAGTACACTGCATTTGTTCCGAATTGGAGAAGGAATCAGCACAGGCAGAGTAGCATCTCTAAGTCTGTGTTAGAAAACCCAAGCATCTACACAGATGATTGGAGAGATGAGTTGTGCACAATGTCACAGAGAATAGTAGTGAGAGAAGCTCTTAAATCTAGCACGGGTGCCATTACTCATTTGGCCAGCAGCTTCTGCTCTCCATGTCTTCACATCTTCTGAAGAGGCCTGATGTTAATAAAGACCAGCCCTGTTTTCTGAGCATTAATTCCTCCAGTTTTGGGTTATATATCAGCTCCAAAAAATTCTATTTTTGTGTCAAATATACTTCTCCAGCCAGGGAGTTTTCCTGTGTTGTTCCCTATGCAGTGTATAACAGGCAGGGAGTGGAAATGTACTTACATTTTTGCCCACATCATCTTTAGAGCTCATTAAGTCTTCCATATCTGCACGCAACTGTTTGTTTTGTCTTTCAAATTCTTCCTTAGCTTCCAGGGCTTCTTCCAAAGCCCGAGCCAGAGACAGTGCTTTGGTTTCCTTCTCCCTTGCTTCTGCTTCAGCACGATCTCTTTCCTCTGCATATCTGGCAGAAATGTTCTTTTCTTCTGCCAGCATCTGAACATAAGAAATAATTAATCCATCTCATAAGTTCTATAATCAGGTCTTTGCTGCCACAGGTGTTTTAGTCAATGAAGTGGTTAATGCTCTAGGTTTAATTGGCCTTCAGAAGCTGTCTAGTCTCTCAATCTTGATCAAAGTGCTAGTAAGAAAACAGCTAAAGTTACTCCGGGGTGAGGAAAGCAAGCTACTAATCAAGATTTAGCAAGTTTTATATTATTTTCATCTTTCAGTCTTCACATGCTTTCTTAGTCTATCTTGAGGGATTACAGTAATACTCTTAAATTTTTGTTCCAATGTAATTTCCTTTTTGTATATAAAGAGCTTATTACTTGATCTAACAAGACCCAAAGCTGGCATTTAGCTGACTGAAATTGTAAGTGACAAGTTACTCTTAAAGGCCAAGCTGCTCACAAAAGTTTATCAATAACCACAGTATACTAGTCAGACCCTTCTTTATGCAAGGCTCATTTATGCAGTAATAATACAAATGAGATAACATTTAAAAATCATACAAAGCAGCAAGGTGACAGCAACTACAGTACCTGATCAAATTTCTTCTGCTTTTTCTCCAAGTTAGAAACAATCTGGCGCTGATGATCTAGATCTACCATCAAGTCATCCAGCTCTTGCTGCAGGCGATTCTTTGTCTTTTCCAGTTTGTCATAAGCCATTGCCTTCTCCTCTAGGCGTTGGCTTAAGGACTCCATGTCCTTCAATAATTTCTTCTTATTTTCCTCCAAGCCTTCAATGGTTCCCAAGTCATCATCTACCTTTTTCTTAGCATCAGCCAGCTGAAATTTATTAAATGAAAATAATGTTCCTTAGTGCACCATAAGAAGGAAAGAAAGGCTTCAGGTCCAAAATACAAAACCAGAAATATGTTCTTGCTAGTTAAAGCAACACAAAGACTGAGCTAGCAGGATACTAAGCAGGGGAAAGTCCTGCCCATTGCGGTTTGCTGTACTAGTCGTTACTGCAAGGGAGAAAGACCACAGGAGATTTTATTCTGAAATGTGGTCTAGCACATGTGAAAAATTACATGACATTTTTCCAAGAGGTTTGGGACACCTGGAACGTGTAGGCCTTATAGAAGTCTCATCTGGAACATGTAGGCCTTACAGAAGTCGTGCCATTTACAGCAGCTTACCTGTGACTGCAAGGCAAGCATCTGTTTCTCCAAGTTCTTTCTGGCTTCCTCTTCCTCTTCCTGCTGCTCTTGCAAGTTGTTCTTCTCCTCTTCCAGCTGCCTAATCCTGCTGCTCAGGTTGAGTTTCTGGCGGGTTTCTTCCTGAAGCAGCTCCTATTAGACAAACAGCCATATTAAAAGTTCAGTTTGGTTCATAGTGTGTTAACTGTGGCCTTGGCTACCACCTTCCATTGATCTATAAGGAGTTTCAGGTTTAATTATTTTTCTCACAGCATTTTTGTACAAGGACATGCTTATGAAGACATCTGTATTTGGGTTTTCAAAAATGCAGTGCTTATTTATTTTCGGCAGACTTAAATGTTTATAAAGCCTATTTCTGATCAGGGAATCCATGCCACTGTCTGTTCTAGAAGGTAATGGATATACTTTTCCATCTTTGAAGGGACAAGCACAGAAATGACCTTCAAAATTTGTTTTCTTCTTTCAGACAAGCATACAGAGTCCCAGTTTTAAACCACCTGGGAAGAATATATAGCAGCAAATCCTGCAATAACAGCATGCTTCCAAGTTTCGCTGCATTGCTTAAATATAAAGGTCAGTTTAAAGGCAGCTGTAATTTGGCAATGGAAACTTCTGTCACAATAGAAACTAATAAAAGGTGTAACCGCCATGCCCCCTCCACCATCCTGTTCCTCACAAACCTCGCCAATTGTGATTAACATTATTGAAGTAGTCATTATTAGCATATTTATACATGGGAAAAGTAAGAGTATATTTAAGTGATGAATACATGCATAAAGCTGTATTATTTAAGTCAAAACCAAACACTGGCAGTTTTAAGAACTTAAGCTGTCATTAAAAGACAGGGTATTGTCCCTCATGCCTTTTATATACCCCAAGGATCTTATTTACATTAACATTCTACTTGGAAAGGTTTATTTGACTTAATACTTCTCTCCTACAGAAACTAAGAAATAAAAGAGAAACAAAAAAGGTACAATCTACCAAGTAGTGAATCTTAGATAATGAAAAATTGGCTCCACATGTAGCTGAGCAGTCATTATACATTGCATTTCACTAGGCTTCAATTGAGAATACAGCTTCTACCCAAGGGACTTTCCAAACCACACATGAAAATGTATTTTCTGTTATGCAGTTAGCATTTCAATTAGGAACAAAGCTTCAGTGCAAAGTTCAAGCTTCACTGCACACATACCTGTGTATCCTGAAGCTGAGATTCCAAGCTAGCCGCATCCTTGGCGAACTTAATGCCTTTCTTCTCTGCTTCCTCCAGGAGACTTGAGACATTATCCAACTCGTTCTGCAAAGCAAGCGGTCTAAATGTAACATCATGCAGCTGACTCAAAGCAAAGCCTACATCTCACTGGGAGCTGGAACTGCAGAACACAAGACCTCAACAAATTCCAGGTATGGCAAGACAACAACAGATCCCAGTACAGAGATACAACAAGCTAAAAGTACTGAAGTTTGGTTAGGAACTTGAAGTTGGATATCCATCTTGAACTTAAGGGTATAAAATAACAAGGGTTAGGCATGCTATTTAGCAGAGCATGTCATGCCAATATCTGCATTCATACTTCAATGCCATTTTTAAGTACAAGACCATGTATTTTACAGGACCATTAATTCAGGGATTATCAGGGCGTCAGATGGGTTTAAAGCATCACTGGTAGAGAAAAGGTTACTGCCAGGTGCCAGCTCTTGCTATTTTAGACTATGCTACTTGTATATACAGTGAAAGACTACCCAAAAACTTTCCCCCAAAAGAACTGGGCCATTCCCTTTTTGAAGCACTTTAGCTTGATTTACCTGAAGCACTTGTTGCTGAAGTTTGATTCAGCCCTGACTGCATTTTGTCCATTTTCTCCTTTTCCCGGGAGAACAGGCCTTTACTTGCAATCCCTATCTGTCAAGCTCCCAGCTTTAAAGCACAAAAACAAACCTGTGGCCATCATCAGCCAGTACCTTTTTGCTCACACCTATAAGCAAGCTCAGCCTCCCTCAGGATTTGGCCTCCAGGATGGGAAGCAGTGTACTCAGAAGCCACTACAATTCTCATATAGCCCAAGAAGCTCATGATTAACATCTTGGCTGTCCAGCTATCTCCACCTGAGGCACAGCACCACTTTAAGTCCACGAATACATGACTGAAATCACCTTGCACATCTACAGACCCAGTTCCTGTACACCCAGCTGCATCTTTAAAAGTAATTTCTCCCAAACATTTCTGCGTATGGTTAAAGCTTTTACTTTCTTGCATATTTTCCAGCAGTTTAGAACTTCCATACAGCCTTACCTGCAGCTTGTTAGCTTTCTCCGCCAGTTCCACCCTCAGTCTTTCTCCTTCTGTGACCTTAGCAGTTAGCTCTTGTACCTGAGCATCAAGCTTCTTCCTCTTATGTTCAGACTCTGCCTTGACCTGCTGCAGTACCTTCACTTCACAGGCTAACTCCTTGTTGTCGGACTCTAGGCCTTGCTTGTTTTTTTCAAGATTTGCTTTGAACTAGGAAAAACAAAAGGAAAAAAAATTAACACTTTGTTACATAAAGTTTTCTGCTAAAACTATTCAGTCCAGCAAAGGTGGTTTATAAGTTCAAAGATAAAACAAGTGCTTGGCAAGTTGTAAGGAGGGAATGTTTAAAATGCTGCCGTGTAACATTCTGTGTATGTCAGCCAAAGACTAAGTTAATCCAAGTTATTCCACACTCAGATAGCACAGGTAACAGTGAGGACCAAAAGATGCTTCTATGAATTCAACAAGATCTAGGATGTCAGTGCTGTAAAATGACTGTTTGTGTAGCACTGTAAGTAGGAAGGAATGTGCCCATTAACAGATCAGCACGGCTCATCTCACAGAAATAAAAGGAAAGATATCAACTAAAGCTGCCCTGATTTTAGTAGGCATAGCAGCCTGGAAGTGCATAACAAAGCACTTTTCAACACCGCACTGACATTTGTCAAAAACCTTTCTAAAAAAGTAATAGTTGGCATAAGGAATGTTTAAGTGCCATTCTTATTATATCACCAGAGCTGACATCATCTTATCACAAGACCTTTGTTTAAGATTGCAGGGTATTTTTCCATCTTTTCATGCTCTTATTGAGAGCATTTAATGAATAAGGAGCAAAAGACATGCATAAGATCATCAGATGAATAAACTATAATTTCCATCAGCTTTAACTATGTTTCTCACCTAGTTTAAAATACTAAGGAAGCTTGTGAAGTATTCCCTAAATAAATCTACTACTACAGTAGATGAGCTGTCCACACATACATTTTTGAATGACCAGAACTGTAATTTCACAAACTAAAGATACTTTTTTTTTTTTGACAGTGTTGGAATAATTCTACTTTTGAACAAGACACTCAAGCTACACTAGCATGAACAATGCTATCCAGGTGTGCCTCCACCTGCCTGCTCCAGTGCTGGTTACCAGAGAATGCAATACAGCTGTGTAAATTGGCATGATATGCCACAGATCTCTAGCACTGGAGGTCACAGTACCAGCATGAAGTTAAGAGCAGCTGGAAGGATTTTTACACCACCTGTACTCACAGTTCATTATTTGTGAGTGCCAACATTACAATTACCTTCTTTAGAAGCATTCTGCAGTTTGCTCATGCAGAGAACTGCTTTTCGCCAAATAAGCACATGGGCTGCTGGAGAATTCCCACAGAAGTGCTACATGAATTTATCTCTAGGTGCACCGTTTCCAGGTCTAATGAACACTTTTCAGATAGAGGCCAACTGTCTAATAGTTGCAATATATTCAAACCAGCAGGATATATTTGATTCAATTGGAATTGTTATGCATGTACAGAGGACAACTTAGATCTGCAGATGACCACAACACTGATGTTACTTATATAAAGTCCTGAAGCAGAAAAATGTATTTCTGGAATTCATTTTCTTCTCACCCTTTTGGCCTGTTCAAGTTGCTCAGAGAGCTCTTCCAAGGCAGTAGCATGCCTCTGTCTGATTTCCTGGATCTGTGCTTCATGGTTTTTGGTTTCCTCTTCAATTGCTTTCTTCAGTTCAGCCACCTCCTGCTCTCGCTTTGTCCTAGAGGAAGCATCAAGGGCAATCAAAAAATCAACATTTTAGTCTTTTGGTAAATTAAAGATGAATTTTAATCACACCTTCCTACAGACATTATGATCCTACCTCAGCTCCTGCTGTGCTGCAGTGGTATCCAAGGTATCTTCCAATTCAGTTTTTAAAGCCTCCAACTCTTCACTTAAATCTCTTTTCTGCTTTTCCGCCTTGTTGCGTGATGCCTTTTCAGATTCAAGATCCTCCTGGAGTTCTGCAATTTGAGCCTGCAACTCTCTTATCACTTTCAGTGCATTGTTTTTCTGAACTGCTTCTTCATCACCTCTGTTAAACAGAGGCACAACAGTTAATGATATTTCATAACTTCAGATCTATTCTCATAACAGCCTAGTGTTATTTAAATTATGTACACAAATAAGTCAACTTTTCCACTAGAACAAAATAGACCTTCTAAACTTTCATAGCTAGAAAAGCACTACTGCACTGTTATTCTCAAGATCCTAACCAGCACAGTGCCCCAAGTACTACAGATGCATACTAGAACAATCAAGCTTTCAAGTTTACATTCAAGTATTCCAGTTTTAGATCTCAACACTACCCCAAAAATGTACCATCTGCAGAATTTTCTCTTCCTGCAAAATTGTGGATCTTTACTCAAAACACACAAAAGGTGTTTAGTTTATATTAAAAACACATGGCAAGACTACCACACAAATCTTTCAATGATTGAGTAGGACATACATTATCAAGTACTTTGACCATTAAGGGTGTCTGAGAATTACATGTTTCTTCCCTCCTGAGGCTGAACCCTGAGAGCCTAAAAAAAGTCTTCCAGAGCCCAAAAGCTATTACACCCTAGTAAAACATTGGTTTCAGAGATTTACAGGGCAAGGATGCTGATAAAACACCGAATTTCTTTTTTTCCATATCTACGCATAGCACACAGGTGTCTAGAGATGCTCCAGTACAAAGATGAACTGTCTTCTGCTTTAACATTCCCAGTCTAACTGATAAGTTTGCAGTCAGATGAAATTCTGTCTAGGAAAGTAGGTTTCTACCACACTTCTGTAGTCATAAGCCACATCATGCTCTGACCTAGCAAGAGCAGCCTGCAGTTCTTCCTCTTTCTTGGCCAGCTGGATCTTCAGTTCTTCTATCTGGGCCTGCAGCTCCGCTATTTGGTCCTGTAGGTCTGTTGTTTCACCATCAAGTTTTCTTTTAGCTTTTTCTAATTCTTGACGGGTCTTCTCTTCCTTTTTTAAGCGCTCTAAGGAAGGAAAGAATTAGATTTACAAGCAATTTTCTCTCATGTCATCCTCAGAAGGTTCAGGGGCAGTGCAGTGCAGTGGCAAGAAGGGTGGGAAGTTAAATACATGCTGTGTCAGTTCTTTCTACAGTCTGTAGCTGGAAAGGTGACTGCGAAAGATGAAATCAAGAAAAATCAAGAAAAAGTCAGTGACCAGAGGAAAAAGTTTGAAGTAAGGGAACAGAAAGATAACCTCATCTTGATAGAAAATAAGGAATGAGATTGAACAGAAGAGCAATCTGAGCTGCTAGGCCAGGTGATCACAGACATCAGGATTCAAGAATGAAGAACAACTACGGACTGGAAAAAATGATGGCTTGCATAGTTTTGGAAGGGCTAGGCTGGACTCCAAAAGGTTTACTGGAAAATAGTGTAGCTTAAAGAAAACTCACATAAACCATTTTTGCAAGTGTCTTTGCCACTAACTCACATCCCATTGGTATTTAACAAGACTTTGCAACCCTGACACCTTCCAGTAATTTTTTTTTGTGTAGCCAAGATAGTCCTGCCCTAGGGTATTTCTTTGTGAAAACCATCCCTTTGCCAGTGCCATAGCAATAAAATACATTTAGGTGATCTGCCTGCTGTCTCTTTAGGATAGTTACCGGCTGCATTGTTTACAGTTAGCTAGTGACCAGGTATGTAATATATTTAAGTGACAGGAAGGTCATTAGCACAATTCTACATGCATTAGCATAAATGTAAGTTATTGGACTTGTTCAATACTTTGTGGGTCCCTCACTGCAGAGATTTCTCTCACACCCTTTCTAAGCCTGCTACTGGATCAGGACATCATCTTCTACATGGAAAGGGAACCATGTTCAAGAATCATCTTAGAGCCACCCAGTGCTATTTGGGATTTTCCAGACAATCTAAGGTAGCACTTTGTCTAAACCGTTCCTCATTCAAAAAAGACAGCACTTCTCCCTATGTTTCTACATTATATTTCTAGTGAGTGAGAGTTAGTTAGTTAGTGTCACAAGACCCAGTTTTGTAACTGAGAATGCTCATAGTAAACTGATTAGTGGTTTGCTGGGTTCTTCCCCCCCCACCGAATTTCAGTATATAGCAGTGCCAAGACCCTAGCAGAGAGACCTTAATGTCTTCTTGAATCATCTCAAAGGGTAAGTTATCATTTTACTGTGCTTTTCTAGCCAAGAAATTGCATGCCTTGTATTTAATCTTTAATTTCCATTTCTAAGGTCATCAGTCTTGGAACAGTACCATAACCAAACATCTGTCAAGTAAATCAGGACTAGTGTTTCTGAAGATAAGCACACAACTACTCAAGCATTACTTTCCAGTGAGTAAAGCTTTCTTAAGCCCATCTTAAGGTCTCTGAATATGAATTTTAAAGAAAAGGTACATCAATCATCTACTATCCCTATTGGTTCAATACCTTTCTATACACATAAGATTGAACTTTGGTATTCTTCCATAACAGTATCAGTTTTAAAATATGTAGCAGGACAGGCCATAATACAGTAAGTGAAAAAACTATTTCCAAATTAGGGCACGGAGAGCAACTTTGCCTTACATTTTGCAACTTTGACTTGGTAGTTTATTAATGTTGCAAAATAGCTATTTACAGCTAAGTAATTCAAAAAAATCCAGAAAAATTAAGGAAGGTTACATAAAGGTGACAACGCAGGCAAAACAATCAGAAATAAATGGCCAAAGGAATTGAACCATTTTAGATAAACAAATCATTAAGAAAAACAATTCAGATTTGCTTATTCAAAAAATACACGAAGCCAATGAATGCCTCCTAACATTCTTCCAGAAAGACATTGTTCTAATGTGTTATAGAGAAGTGTAGCACCTTCCCAAAAAGGCAGATGTTTTACCTTGTTACCAAGGAATGCATGCAACAACATGAATTTCTGAGTGTGTCTATAAATGAAATGGATTCTCAAAAATGAAAAACTAACTAGTTAAACATGAGAAAGACTGAGTAGCCAAATGTCACAAGTCTTGCAAGCAACACAAACTTCTTTCAAGATTTAGATAAAATTAACAGCTACTAAGGTATCTACATATAAGGTTATACTTAGCAGACTGGGCCAGATACTGCATGCATTCTAGTGAGTGAGCCATTCCCTTCTAGCATGATGTCCAAGCTGTTAACAGACGAATGTAGTGAGAACAAACCTTCCAAATCGGTGATCATCATTTCCTGCTTGTTCTTGAGTTTCGCCAGGTTTTTGGCCTTTTCTTCTTCTTCAGCCAGCTGAGAAGTACATTCAGCAATTCGATCCTCCATCAGCTTCTTTTCCTAGTTAGGAGAAAGAGGAGAGAGAATAACTTTAAAATACAGTTTGAAGAGTCTCTAAGCAGCACAAATATCTGAATATACAAAATCCATATAAAGGCCTCATACAGCATATATAATACAGATTTTATTTCAAGTGACTGGCCTATCAATATTAAAGATCAATTGGAATAGTATAGAAACATGAACATTTGTTTTCCAAGAAAGTGAGATTTGGAATTTAACACACAGGAGGACTGGTTTTAGGACAGCATTTACTGTACACTTTTGGAAATCTGTTTGCAAAGAACAATGGTAGCTGTGATTGGTTTCCAGCTCTTTGATTTGGAAGACTCATTAAATTAGAAAGTGTGCATGGCAAATACCTCCCTTTTAGAGGTCAGTTTAAAAGAAGCTCTAAGTGTCTCAGCTTCAACCTGTTCAAACCCCACAAGTCTTCACATGCAAACTCTACAGCTAATGTAACAGCAGTCTCAAATGTTTTGAGCGCTATCACATGGTACTATTACTCATGTGCAAAATCTCCACTACTTATACTGGTCTCACCTTCAAAAATTTGGAATTTTGGTCCTCCAACAGTAGGATCTCTTCCTCCATCTTCTTGATCTTAGCTTCCGCTGTCACTTTTTCAAGCTGCAACTTCTGTCGAGCTCCCTCCTCCTCATCAAGCTGTTCCTCCAGGTCCTGGCAAGAAAGGCAATTGCATCTGTGCATTTTCCAGGTTATCCTGGAAAATGTTAATTTTTTTTTTTTGGTAATTTGGTAAAAAAAAAAAAAAAAAAAAAGCATTATTTTGAAAAGCGGCCTGCCCTAACACTAAAAATGCATTCGCTTCTTGTTAGATTCATTTATATCAATGATATACAAAACAAAATTAAGGGCCATGTGATACACACAGAATTTTTTATACTCTACTTCAGCTTGGGCTGAAATTTGCTGTCTAGGAAATATACATGGACTTCAGAGTCCTTCGCCTTCTTAATTCTGAACATAAAATTTAGAAAAACCTACTTAATGACATCAAAATCAGATCAGGCTTTATGTCAAATACTTCCTGCATCAGAACAGGGCATCTGGTGTAAAAGTGCAGGTGTCTGGGAAGAGTCACCACAGGAATCAGATCTCCCGATTTCCATATGAATCTAGATCTCAATATTACAGCTGACATGGTTCAGATATTGGCACAAATAGCTAGATATGATTAGAAGAGTAATAATGTATGGTGCTTCTAATCATTCATGGTTTTAAATAAGATTCTCAGCCACACATTAATGGATATTTATTAAAAGGCATCAAGAGCTCGGAGATGTGGGGTTTATTTCCCCTTTAAGTACCTTGAATATTTTAAAAGACCAATAAGTTCTCAGATCTCCGTCTATTCAAAAGGAAGCATCTAAATAATTTTCACAAAAAACACCCAAGTAAATTGGAGGAGATGAAGTTGCCTTAGTTTTGTAAAGGTCAAAGAAGGAATATACTTCATGGTATTCACTGGATTTCAGTCAAAAAGTATTTCTCTCATAAATGACATCATCCCATCAGTCTTTGTTTCTATAAGAAAGCAGGTAAGTCCCATGCAGTCATTCCCAGTTCTTCCCCCCTCAAAAGTGCTTGCTACCTTTAATATAATATAGGCTGTATATGCTATGGCTACCAACAGGGCATTCTGACTTTTCTTTTTCTTTCATCACACTCACGCCTGGAGACCACAAGAAGCTAAATGCACCGAACACAGGAGAAGAGGAGAAAAATTCAGATTGATTTTATTCCACACGTGGTGCTACGGAGCTAAATTCCTCTGCGCCATAGAGATGTTGAGGGAGCTTTCCCATCCTTAACTGTCCTATTTGCATGTGTTTTCATTTCCAGTTACCAAAAGGCATACCTGAATATGGCCCTGCATTTTCTTTTTCTCATTCTGCAATATTTGGTTTCTTTCCTCTTCCTCCTCAACCCTGGACTCCAAATCATGGAGAATTTCTTCCAGCTCTTGTTTTTTGGCAGCCAAGCGAGCCCTCATCTCCTCAGCTTCTGCAAAGAGCTCTGTCTCAGCCTGTAGCTGTTCTGCAAGAATGTTCTTCTCTTCTAGAAGCTGCAAACATACACAAAAGGTAGTAAAGCGGTAAAAACAACGTTTAAAAGTCTCTCATGAGAGATTATACGTGTGACAGCTACAAAGTTACTTAAAGGTCAGGTTCTGCTCCAGCTCTTGAGTCCCTCGTCAGTACCAAACCCAAAGACTTTCAGCAGAGGGCTTTATCAGCAGTCCAGAAGACACCAGCTTTCATAATAGGACTACAGCAATATTCACTCACTTGTCCACTCAGTTTAAGAAACAGATCCCACTGTGCCTATCCCATGTACCCTGTTCTACCAACAGCAAAAAGATGAGGGAAGACAGAAGTGCCTGTTTCCTGAACTGCTGCTCACGTTCATCCCTGCATAGCAACAGAGCAACACCATGAGTTGCTGGGCTGGAGCTGGCACTGGAATCTTGCTGCGTAAATTTGACAATAGAACAGAGCAGTTGCAACTGGGAGGCACCTACAACAACAATCTACTCCAACTGCCTAAGCACTTCAGGGCTCACCAAAAGTTAAAAGCATATTAGGGGCATTGTCCAAACGCCTTTAAACACTGACAAGCATGGGGCATCGACCACGTCTCTAGGAAGCCTGTTCCAGTATTTGACCACCCTCTTGGTACAGAAATGTTTCCTAGTATCTAGTCTGAACCTCCTCTGATGCAGCTTTGAACCGTTCCCACGTGTCCTGTCATGGGATCCCAGGGAGAAGAGATCAGCACCTCCCTCTCCACATCCCCTCCTCAGGAAGCTGTAGAGAGCAATGGGGTTTCCCCTCAGTCTCCTTTTCTCCAAACTAAGACAAACCTGGTGTCCTTAGACACTCCTCATAGGCCATGTCTTCCAGCCCTCTCATCAACAAGAACTGATGCTTTCTGATTCTGGGTATCCATCCCAGTTCTCTCATGTCTCAAAATTACCACAGGGATAAATACTATGGGGTCTACCTTTACTGACACTCTTTCAGCTGTTCTTTAAATTGATATCAATGTTACTTAGAAGCATAAATTAATTTTCACTTTTGTCCAATAATTATAGAATCATAGAATCATTTAGGTTGGAAAGACCTTTAAGATCATCAAATCCAACCGTTAACCTAACACTGCCATCCCACCACTAAACCATGTCCCTAAGCATTGTCATAATTGTTTCCCCATGTCTTAATGTATACCACAGCAGAAGTATCCTACCCCAAAAACACATCTGAAAAGGAAAATTACACTGCTACTGAAATTCTGTAAACTAGGAAAGGCCGAAAAAAAAGTTTTGTTTCATTAATACAATATTTCTGCATTCCTGGAGGAATAGCTCATGCTACATCTTCCTATTCCAGATTTCAGCAGAGTGTGAAAGGAGTTAGCTCTCCTGATTCACAGTGCTTTTGCTCACAAGCATCTCCCCACTGTGGCTCCCTCACACAGGATATAGTGCAATATACATTCTGCATATCAAAAGCCAATCTTGGGCACAAACCTGTTGATGTTTCCTTTCCATTTCCTCAAGTTCTGCCTCCACTTTTGTCTGTTTTTCTTTCACCTTCATTAGCTCCTCATCCTTGGCTTGAAGTTCTTCTTCTTGACGAGTGACCTGAAGAAGAGGCTTCACCTGCAAAGATTTGAAAGGAACAATTAAGAACCTGCATCTACCTGTTTACAGAAGTCAAAGAAAGTTACAGAATATAACAAACCTTTGTGAAGACTCTCCACCACTGCCAGTGCCTAAGCTTTAAATATGCAGCGCAATTCCTCTGCAGGATTTTCAGTGCACTCAGTTGCTGCTGTTTCTTTGCAAAGGCCCTGAAGAGAGAAAGAGAAAAACATTTCATGTTAAATACAGCTGAGCATCTGTCCGTGTTTTTAATTTTTAGGTTACCAGACCCTAGAACACTTGCAGACCATAAATAGGCTTATTTTTAAGTTTCAGTGACTACACTGATTTATGAATACTCATTCCTTACATGAAGAGGCAGAGCAAGTGCTGGATTCACCATTTTCAAAACAATAATTACAAATGCTATTTTTTCTTACTCTTAACAGACTTTTTTCTTAAAAAGATAAAATCAGGATGGGTTAGATGCTGAGCTATCCTTTAGTTTCAAAAAAGCAACTTTCCAGAGTCTCTCTTAAGAGCTTCCAGGGGAGCAGAGAGATCTTTTTGCAGCCACTAGCTGTACCACAAACAGCTGCACGTGTCACAAAGGGAAGATTAAGGAAAGGAGATATTGCTATGGAATGAAGGTACTAATTCTTAGGTAAAAATTCACCTATTTACCCTGGATACAACTGCAGTTTATCAGGCAGTACGCTTTCTTATGAAAATATCTCCTGAAATGGAAGCCTTAATGCACCACTCCCTATCAAAGAGATGACCACAAGAAAATCAAACCGAAGAGCACACATACTTCCTAGCCAGGTATCCTCTACAGACTGCCTGGAAGAAGATGATGATATCTGTGATCTTCAGATCCCGTTCTTCTTCTAAGTGTGCCAAGACACCAGCTCGGAAGAAGATCTTGCTCTGTCCAATTCTGTATAAGTTGGGGTCCAGTTCTAATGCTCTGATCTAAATGGGCAGGTAATCACAATGTTTTTACATCAAGGAAAGTATTTTTTGTTCCAACTTTTCAATGTTTTAACAATATATAGGTATAAACACTTACCATGCGCTCACAGGCTTGCTTACCATCCATAAAACCTTTTGGAATTGCATTGGGAGTAAGGATCTCATACCTTAAAAAGTCAAACGGAACACAACCTTTAAATTCAACAAAAAGCTACATTATTATAAACCCCTAAAGCTATAGTCATTGAGTGCACGGCTAAGGAATTTCTTCATTAAGTTTTTCCAGAAGTCGATTTTAGATTGGTCCCCCCTTCCCTAGCGCCTTTAGAATAAACTTGTAATATTTAACTGCTTCAAGTTCAAGCCACTTCAAGACCTCGCACATGGGTTTGGTTTTCTTTCCGGTTGTGGAAGGAGGGGGTGGGGGGGTGTCTTCAATTGTTTAACAAGGAACTTTTTCTCATAAAAACCTCAAAAGACTCTTCCTGCTGTTACCTCTGTCTAAATTCCTGGAACACTATCCTGTTTGGAAATCCTTGTCGACAAATTCTTATTCCTTCCAAAACACCATTGCAACGAAGCTGATCTAGAACCAGATGTGGATCCAATTTTCCAGCCTGGAGAAACAAAACAAGCATAATTTTTAGTCTTTTAATTTGTATTAATGAAAACCTGTAGTTTAAATTTTTCAGGCTACCCTCTACAAAGTCAACTGTCTAAATAAGGGGATGTGTGGGGAATATGGAGAAGATATTTGATCAGCGTGAAAACTTTGTGGAACCTGGCTTCTGATCTCAAAAGGAAGACACAGACAGCATGCCTAACTTAAAATGCAGGTAAAGACTTTAACAATACGTACCCTCTTTTCATGATTTGGAATGATGCAGCGAACAAAATTGGGATTAGTGTTTCGGAGTGTTGCCATCAGCTTGGTGAGAGATTCTTTGTACAGTTGGCCAACAGTACGAAACATGCCCTTCTTGGTCTTGTACGCAGAGCCAAAAGCTGTCTCTGTTATTCCAGTGACCTGATCCAGACCCACAATACGATCCACTGGGAAGGACAAGAGAAAATAATTAAGCGGACTTTAATATTTGTCAGGTATAAGGACAGGCAGAAAGAGGAGCAATAGTGCAGCAGCAGAAGCTTTGTGGGACAAATGACAGAAGATGCCATCAGTAGGCAAGGCAGTCAGCATGTACTAGGGACGCTGTGCAGAAGCAGTGGAACCAAAAGCCACAGACTTATACAGCAGAATAGTGTAGCTTTAGTAGGTACACACTAAAATATCCAGCTCTTTACTTGCAGTTCTACATGACCAGGAAAGCCATTTTCTTTATTGTAAGTCAACTTTTAAGAGAGAGAAAGTTGCCCAGAACCTGGCAATTATTTGAATTCTTACAACGCAAAATGTTTCTGGGTTGAATATGTGGAATTAGACATCTGTGCATATTTGCTTAAAATGAACAGTCACTTATGGTAATTACATAGATTAAATCTGAGTTTCATTGACAATTCAAAAAGTATTTTGAAAGCATAACTATTTACAGAACAGTTGGAAATAGTGTTATTTCAGTGACAAGAGGGGAAAATGTATCTGCCAGACTTCTGCTAGTCTGCTATTTTGAAGAACCCTTCTAGCTTTATATACAGCAAAGACCTCCCTAGCCAAAAGACAAGTTTCAAAACACGAAAACTGCACACCAAAGCACTTCAAAGCTGCCATAAAGCATCAGAATAGAGAATTTTCTTTGATTTTTTTTTTTTTGAACATTTTGGGTAAGGATCTCTATGGTTTCTTCTTCAGAAGCACAAATTAGAAATCTGACTGCCATAATTAAAATCTTTAGGCCAAAAACATGAATGTGATTCCATGTGCATGTCAATAGCTATTTAAACAGTGCACTAAAAATGACACAGGTGGCTTAACGCCTTCATAATTAGAGCTGGCACTTCTCAGTTCTGAGCAAATACACAACTTGTATTGGTTCTCCATGAAATCCAAGCTGGCCAGCCAGAAACAGGCAACTACATGTAGGCTACAATTTAAATTTTGTGACGTTACCTTCAAATTCATTCAAACCAAAACAGAGGGAATCATGCTTTGCTACCAGAATTAATTCTGTATGAGAAATAAGTGACAATATTTTATTTCATACTCATACTCAACTGGTTTTCAAAGGTCTATAAAAAACAAAAATTAAAAGCAGAAAAATACAGGGCAATGAGTTTGAATAATCACTTGTAAGTCTTGCATATCGTATAGAGCAGAGCCCAGATCCTCCACACAGTTTTGAACATAAGAACTTAAGCAGCTTATTAAAGTTAGAAGAATAAGTAGGTGGTAAGTTGTTCATAAGATCATATCCCAAATATTTACTTTGAAGCAGAATTCAGGTCTAAACCAGAAGTGGGATAGAGATTACTGAGAATCAGCCTTACAGAGGATGAACATAACAGCTTTTGTTAGAAACATGCACCCACCAGGCACCACTAATGACTGGACACCATTCAGCTTTTGTTTGGCCACATGCTTTTTAGAATTTTGTAAGTAAATCTTACTTGTGCATCTTTTGCTTTGCTCTCCTCTGTCTTCCAACTAATACAGTTATTTATAATTCAATGAGGATTACTTAAGTTAAAAGTAAGCCTTCCCTACAGGTTAAGAGCAGTCATTGAACAGCATAACTGGAAAATCATCCATTGGCTAAAGCCTTTGAATTCAAGCCCTCTAGTAATTGCTTTAGGAAACACCACTAGCTTCCGTGAGTAGTGGAAGATAAACCCCAATAAAGATTAAGAGTCTGAAGGCACAACTTTCACGTACATGTATTTCTAAACCTGGGGAGAGGAATACAAGAAGGATGAGGAAGAGGCTGGATAAAAATATCTAAAACATCTTCAAACAGACATCCCAAATAAGTCAATTTGTTGATTTCTTGATACCTCAAAACCCGTGTGCAGCTTCTACAAAGGGAAATATTAATTTTAAGAGTTTTCTTAAATAAAAGAACAATTCGAACAAGTCTGAAAGAAGTTTATTTCACTTACTAACCCCACTACAACTGCAGCACTCATATTTCAATATATTCTTCAGCTGTCTTCCCCCCAAAAATACATCCACTCTCTGAAATGTTCCAGAGTTTTGTCAATGTTGGACTGCAGAAAGAAGCTTGATAGTGTTATAAAACTTATGCATTCTCTCAAATGCCTGGAGCTACCAGAATTATCACTTAATAAGCAATTCTGCATCTCAACATGGATTTAGGAAGCAAACAAACCTTTGTATCTGCAATGCTTAAATGCAATGCATAAAATATAGATGCTATATGTATGCAGCAGCAACTGAATAGGTATGCACTCAGAGACTACTTGCCTTGTGGAGGTATACCTAAGTTTAGCATGAAATGAAAAGTTCATGCAAGCCTACGAGCAAAAATGGTTTTCCTGTAGATACAACAGCCCTGCCTTTAGTAGGCCTACTGTTTTTATATCCATTCACCTGGTGGATCATGAAGGCCAGTAATATTGTCATAGAAACAGGCTCTCTGAATATTCTGAATCTCTAAGGCAGAGAAACAGCAAAAACAAAGACAGAAGAGCAGATACACAAGACACTTCAGTTAGTATACAGAACAGGTTTATCAATTGCAAACAGACTTAACTGTGCTACAAAAGCAATTAGGCCACAACATATTCCATGCACATTTCAATTATCTGTGGAAGCAGGTTTTTCATATTCGGACCAAAACACTTATGCTTCTGTGCGTGTACTCGAAAGGAAAGGAGCAGATCCCCAACCAAAAAGTTCTTTATATATTCATTAAAACTGCTCTCTGTAGCTGAACCAAAGTAAGTATTCCTGAGACTAAGATTGAAACTCAGTATTAACCTACAGCATCATCTATATCACAACATTAATTTCCTCCTGGAACAAGAAATGACAAGATTTACTGTGGCATGTAAATATACTCTAATTATTACACTGTGATGATAAAAACTAGATCAGACAAGTCCTTGTATGCTTCCTGGGGTATGTTGGTAAAAATGTCGACAAATACTTTAAGCTGATGTGCAGGTAGTCTAGCTAAACAGCAGTGTACGTTTAAAATAGGAAAATACTGCATTTGATTTTAATATGCAATATCTAAGCACTAGTATGGCTGTTAATGGATTTTATTTTAGGAGATGCAGATTTCCGGGATATGACCCACCACTGCACAAGAAACAACTGTGCTGGTGCTCATGTAAGACAACATTTTATTAACAGCAACTACCACTGTAGCTGTTCACATTCAGGACTTAACTGCAGGAATTCAAACTAAGAGTTTTGGATAAGATCCTACAGATGGAATTTGACACAGGGTAACAAGGAGTAAGTGAATATAATTCCAAATAATGAACATGAGAAGCAGCTACTCAGAAATGATACATGTGCAAGGGACCATAGGCACACCCCAGCTTCCTTGTACTTTTGGCACTAAACAATAGAGAAAATGCTGTAGATATTTACAGTGTAGGGGTGGAGGGTGAGGAGGGAACAGGCACAAAAAAACCCCAACTCATCCAGCAAGGTAAAATCGCTAACATCTTGTGTACTCAGAGCATGATCTCTTACCATCCTTCCAAAGCTCTGCAACAAACTTGTCAGAAGACTGGTGCAAGAGTGTGGCCACATTGTCGTTCAGGGGGTCCATATTCTTCATCAACCACTCATCCGCCTTGTAGTCTACCTGTAGAGTAGCCAAGTGGCACATGATCAGATATACTACCAGCTTTAGTTTTAAATTTACTAACATCAAAAAATAAAGCTTTCAAAATACCATACTGATGTTTTCCTCCTATTCTTTTCTTGATCTTTGCTGCCTATGAGTTTGTTGTGCCTCCTCAGAACAGTTCAAAGTACTATGGAAAGTTGTATTTCTTTTGAAAGAGTAAATGGGAGTTATCTTAAAAATTCAGCAATCTAACTTTTTGCTAATAGCTGGCATACATTTTCAGCCTAGCATTATTGCCAAAATAAGGCTTCGCTGTTCACTGTGAAGACGTAAAAACAACTCCGGTATAGATCCTAATTACTTTATCTAAATTACTAGACAGTAAATTAAGGATGTGCTGCAACATGTTTGTGGGTTTTTTTTTTTAATTTCACTATAGCAGTTATACTTAAACACTTTGTTCTCCAAGGCAAACAAACAAAGCTCTTATCTTGAAAGAACCAATTCTGCGGTTTGCAATTAAACTACAGCTCAGCAGTTGAAAACTCAATGCTACCAGCATGGTTTCATTCCAGCCCAAAAGAGAGACCTAAAATTCCCCAAGGCCAACAAGATCTATGTAGACTAGCATGGTTTTGCTTCAAGCAAACTGAGTTTTCTGTTTTTAAACAAGGGCTTTGGAAGGAACGCCACATTTAAATGCTCCCAGCATCCAAACCCAAATCAGCTCGTCATCTTAGTACTTCTTGCAGCAAAAGCTACTTTACAAATGATTCTACTTTTGAAGGAAATACACATTCTGATAGCAAATTGAAAAATACCTTCTGTCAGAGGCAGGTACACAATGCAGCACCAGCACCCCAGAAATGCCCACTCAGTTTGGCAGGAGTAAAGCGTTCTTCGGAACAGCTACTTTCTAGTAGGCAGGCATCAAGCTGTTTTACTTCATTTTGATTACCTAAAGCTAACCTTTTGTTTCACAACTAATCTACTCTTAGCTGCAGCAACACTGATGTCATTATTTCTAAGTTACAGTTTTAAATATGGATACAATAAAATGTATAATTTATTTCAATTTTTGCTACAATTGTCTACTTGCCACCATTGACATCAAAGACTAGATGACAACAAGCCATTAGTACTTTAAATGAGAATTAAGGGATGACTCTTAATTATTAGCACAGTTTTTTCTAATTAGCAGACCAAAAACTGGTACTAGGATTAAGTTTTAACTGTTTATGAAATTAATTCCATAGCACGGCCCTATGGAATAGACCTGGTGATCATGAAGGTTCCACAAAATGCTGACAAGAACTGCAGTTATTTTATGGACCTGTTCATATTGCAGCTGAGCTCCATCCCTCAATGGGAAAATAAAGACTGAACTAACAGTAAAAACAGAAAGATATCAGCTTACCTATAAAAGGGAATATACAGAAAATCTTATGTGAAGTGAGGAGTTAAAAATGAAGAGGGTATCAATGCAGCTCTACTTCAAGCAATACCATCAACTTGGAAACATAAATACTCAGATTTTCAATACAAGTCCTGAAAAAACTCACCTGTAAGACCTGACAATATTTGCTTAATTTTAATATTAAATTTAGATTTTTCAGTTCTGTCTATTTGGTGGCAAGAGTTCCATCACAGCACTCCTGAGCACATTTAAGAAAATGAAATAAGGCCATCCTCCCACACAAGTATTTCTAAATTTGGTAGCTATACCCCACAGTACTTTCCCAAACCCAACATTTCTAACAAAGTGTTTAACATTTAACCCTTACCTTCCCTGCATAGTGAATAATACAGAAATCTGCTTTGTCCTTCAGCTGTCTTGGCTTTTGGAACTTGGAGTGGGTTCCTTGCTCTTGGACCAATTTTTCCACAAATGTCTTGTCAGTAGCTTTAGGGAACCAGCATTCTTCATCCAGCAATGCTAACACACCAGGAGGATTTGCCTGAAATCCAGTTGGATTTAATCTGTGTTAATACTTAATATATGTATTTTTTATATTTTTTAAAAATTGTAATATTTAAAACACACCATTGAATGCCACAATAAGAAGCTGTCTAAAGTGATTCAAATTTGTTGTAAATTAAAACAAGCTGTGGAGGAGTCCAGTTCAATGAACGACATTATGACTCGTTCAAACAAATCCATTCCGTGTATACTGAAGCTAGACACGAGCGACCTGATCTAGTGCTGACTAGAGCCTTGCTTTGAGCAGAGACTGGAATAGATGACCTCCAGAGTTACCTTCCAAACATTTCTGTGACGTGTACATACGCAGCAGCTCACCCGCATCTCCACAGTAGTTAATGTCATGCTTTAATGTGGGCTAAACTGAAGACAATTATCCCTCCCAGCCACCCAATACTCCTGTGGCAGCCACCAACCTCCCCTTGCCAAGCCCTGTGCTGACATCCAGTAACAGCATCCAAAGAGATTCGGCAGGCTTAACTTGAGCAGCCAGCATAGTTTTATATACTCCCTCTCTTTCCATACAGTTTAAGTACTCCATTTGAAGGTTTTATTCTTAAAGTGAGGTAGGGAACAAGCAATGTCTGTGTTTTGCAGCTGTAGAACTGTTTAACAGGATCATTTTCCTCAGGGAAGATGTACATAGGAAAGTAGTAGAAAAAAAGCGTTTATAATAATTTATACTTCAAGAGTTTCTCGTGAATGTAAAGCTTGCACATTTGAAGAGAGATGTTTCTATGTGCCTACGACATGGCATCACATTTACAGGACATTCGCTTTTAAAAAAAAAAAAAGTAATTTGATGCATTTTAGGATATTCATCTGCCTACTAAAAGCATCCACACTTACCCCCTCAGGCTTTTTGCCAGAGGTTTTACATTCCAAGGAGGCACCTTCTGAAGTTCCACACAAAAAGTGCAAACCTTTGCTAACTGAAACAAGATTTCCCTTTTCCTTCTCTAAAGAAAAACAACAGTGTGGGTTCATGGGCCGTAGCCTGCGTAGCATCGTTAGCAGCTTACGTGTATTCTAGAATCCACACACAGAAATGTAGGGAGTAGTAACTGCGATGCCCTAGGTTTAATTTAAAAGGTCATAAAATAATTTTGACAGCATAGTTCTGAGGCATGAAGAATGATAACTTTCCCTCTTCAGCTTCCACATATTCAGCAACCAGAAGAATATGTTAAGAAGTACAGTGACTAAAACAACCATCAAGATACCGCTTTCCTAGTCGCAAGGCAGATCTGTAGGGAAAACTCTAACCTAAATGAAGTTTCAGAAATTCCATTATTGAATTCAAATAAAAAAAAAGTTACCATAAGTCTTGAAAAGCTTTCTAACTGAGCCACCGCTCTAAAGCACCTATAACACAATGGCATTGTTTAATATGGAAGTGACAGAACTGAAGACTTCATTAGTACTAGGGAAAAAAGTATAAAAGTAGTAGCTTAGTATCTTTAGCTCAGTGTTCTACCCTAACATCAGGGCAAAATCCCATAAAGATAAAACCTTTTACTGATATTTTACATGGTAAATGGTATTTTAGACTTTGGATTTCAGCCTTCAGGTTAATTCACTTTTTGTGACAGCTCCACAAGAAATCTCTGTACAGTCCTACAACTTGCAGGCAGTAAAAGACAAACCCATAAATGGAACCTCTTCTCCTTAGAGCATTATTAATGTGCAGACTTACAGGTCTTTCAATTAAGTCAATGCAAGGCTGCAGATCCAGTCCGAAGTCAATAAAATTCCACTCTATACCCTCTCGTTGGTACTCCTCTTGCTCCAGGATAAACATTGTGTGGTTAAATAACTGTTGTAGTTTCTCATTGGTGTAGTTAATGCAGAGTTGCTCAAAGGAGTTCAACTACAAAAATTCAAACATTCAAACGTGTTGTAAAGAAAACTGGAAAACGCATTATTCAAATCTCTTATGTTACCTCTTACATATAATTAAACAATGAATAGTAGGAAAACCCATCATGTATAAGAGAACGATATAGACTAAAGTATGACTTTTTGGCACTGTAGTTTAGGGTCAAAGAATTTGCATGCTATCAAACAAAACCCTCCAGCAGCCTTGGAACATGCATGCATTAAGCGGCTCTACACTTAGTCCTGAACGCACATTAACAGGGAAAAGGAAAAAAAAAAGTCTGATTAGCGGTGTTTTGAAGTACCTCAAAGATTTCAAATCCAGCAATATCCAGAATTCCAATAAAAGACGCTCCCTGTCGTTTGGTCCTGTCCAAAGCTTTATTAATGCGGTGAACAAGCCAGCGGAAGAGCCGTTCATAGGTGGCCTTTGCCAAAGCTTCCACTGCAAAGTCTGCCTGAAAATCCAAACGGGAAAATGCATTTACCTTGGAGGAGTCATCAAAAGAACAGACACGGATGTTATCACAAATAACTAAGTAACAGAAGAAGTTTAATGAAGTTAATACCACTGAGGAATGAAAACAAGCAGTAGAAACAGTATGCAGTTCGATTAATGTTCTGAAAAAATTGTTTTTAAACTGTTCCATAAAAAACCCAAAAGCTCTCTCTGCGTTTGATACATGTAACAATGACATTAAAGGATGAAACCAGCAGAGGGGCAAGGAAAGGGAAAGGTTTATTCTATTCTACCATTGATGTTTACCATAGAACAACATTTAATAAAGACAGGAAGCTTAAACACAGTCAGTGGCAGTACACACTTAATTCCAATTTTCTTTATTAAGAGCTAATCAGGATGAGGTACAGTGTCACTGCATCTTTAGAACTTACTTGTTCTTTGGTCTGGGCTTTCTGAACGTAGTCTCTGCCAACTTTGATGCGCGGTGTCAGTATGGCCCGGGTGAACTCCATTACGTTCATTCCCAGTAGATGGCAGAGTTTCTGTGCGACTGGAGATCAAAAGTAATAAATGGAAGCATTTAAATCCTCCCCCCTTCCACAGCAGCTAGCAACATCAGTGAAACAAGCTACCGACAAAGGCTGCCATATGCCAGCTTAAAAATTTAACTGTCACTCAAAATAGCAGTCAGGGAGATGTGTTTCTGTCCTGGGGACAGACCTCCCCTGTGTCACAGCCTGTGTCCACAGGACTTCCACCTCAAAGGCTGATGGAAGTCCCTACAGACATACACCACGCAATTTTCTTAGGGGAGTGCAGAAAACACCAGATTTCATGAAATTGCAGGGAAGTCATGTAACAGCCCATAGCTCATGTACAAGTGTTCGTTTTGTTACTTTAAAAGGGAACATTCATTTTTCTCATCTCCAGGAAAAAAAAAAGCACAGCATGAGGACATCACACATCAACTCCATCATACTAAGGTTGCTTAAAAACTGTTTCAATTTAGGCAGGTGTACTGCTTCTATTACAGCCTATATCAAAATAAATTGTTTAAACTATTTAAAACATGGGTTTGTAATTTTTTATACAGAATAACATCACAAGCAGCAGCGCGCTTTCTTTAGCCAGCACGAACTCTCCTGGTGTCACATTCGTTATTTGAAACCCACACCATCATTACATATTCTTGCTGCATCAATCCCTTTTTCTCAATAAATTTTCCCGTAGGTTAGGTGTTTATGATTCCATACTTCTAAAAATGGAAGTGACGCTAAATGTATTTTTAGGTTTGGCTAAGTGTTGCCCTTTAGCAGGAAGCCCTCCACACCATCCAAGTAAGCGCTGTAACCCCTCAGCTTTGTAATCTGACAGCTCGATATTTTACTGTCAAGATGAAAAAAGCCATTTTTAAAATCAGATTTTAATACCAGTACGTAAGAGCTTCCTCTGCCTTTTTTTTTTATTGCTGGTGTTAACAACACTACTACTTGCTCTTAATGTTGAGATTCTCTGTCTGGCCGTATATTCTTTAGAAGGGTTTGTGAATCAATACACAACCAGTGAAATTAGCATAGCATCACAAATTGAGCATGCCTTTCACTTCAGCTACATACAGGAGCATTTCTGTGCTTTGAGTATAAAAATACACATCAGCACATCAGATAAAACCTAAACTTTAGGTGTCAAGTAGCAAGTGCTGTCAGGATCTTAAAAAAAAGAAATGGCACAAACTTGAAAATATTAAGTAGCTATGAGCACCAGCTTGGTACTGTGGCATAGCAGATACTATATAAAGGATATTACAGGTTTGAGGAAGGAGGGGTTTCCCCCCATGCAGTACTCCAAACACTATACTGGGCTCCTCTTTCACAACCCTGTGACACGTAATGTATTGTGCCTACCTTTCCAGTTTGTAATACACCATAGCTTAGGTAACAATAACAACAATAAACCATAGCAGAGGTAATACTAAAAATAACATCCAATTCAGACACTGAAGGAGGCTCTAGACAGCATTTCAGAGGTTTGACTGACAGAAAGCAAACCATTTTCAAGTCAAAGCTCTACCACTTCTAAGGGTTGGACTGGTTCACACTATTTCAGCTTGATTATTATTGCACTTTAAAAAAGCATAATTCATCTTTTTTCTTTGTAACTGAGGAAGGTCCATTTAAAAGGCGCGATTATAGAAATCCCTGACTACCCTGATGTGCGTTCTATTACTACAGGGTTTTGGATATAAAATCGTGAATTATTATAAAGCAAAGATACTCAAAAGCTGCTATCATAGCTGAAGCACGAACTTTATGAGGTTGCTTATGAACCTCTGCCCTTTCAGCAGACAGGCTTCTTCCAAATCTGGTAAGCATGAAATGGTTCTCTAAATACAGCTCCTCCCTCCTCTTCATCCATGAAGGCTGTACGGCTTTCTTGCCATCTCTTGTATCTACACTTGAAACAGAGATTTGTTTACCTATATTTATTATCTATAGAGTAGAATTTGATTTCCATAGGCTTTGAATAGGTTCACATCTCTACTACCCGCACAAATTCCTTCCCATCTATGGAGACACCAAGCTGACCTATTTCAGACACGTGCCCCTAAATGAGATGAATCGCTATCAAGACACACTTATTTCTCCAGAGGATGCTAGGGAAACCCATTACAGTGAGATGTGACAGTACAGGTGACAAGAAGGGAGAGATCAGTTTCACTCAGTGTTTTCAGAAAGATACAGTAACAAATACCATGTAATCAAATAAAGTAAATTTCAAATCCAGAGAACAGAAACATGCTTTAACTATGAGCTGAGCTTTTCAGCATCTCTGCTTTGTAATTCAGAATTTTGTATCTGGTATTACAAATATCCGATAGTATTAGTATATTTATACCCAATCTTATAATTCAGAATGTATGTCCAAAAAACAACGGTCATACAACAAAAGTCTATATGGTCAGGAAGTAAGAAGCATTTGTGCCTTTCTACACCACACGTTCTAAGTTGACGATGACTCAGTCGAGTTGTCTAAGATAGCACTAAAAGCCCAAATAGGTAATCCCTCACCCAACCTTTCTTCCTCCCTGCAAAACTCAGACTGCCAACTGCCAGCCAAAGATCAAGCCAATGACTATTGGACTTGAATCCATACCTGCTTGCTGGGGCACTTTGGGCAGCAGGCCACCACCTTGAGAATGACAAAAGTATTGCACATTGCAAGCAACCTACATGCACAGCAATTTAGGACAATTATGAAACGAGACACAGACAAGAATGAGCTGTGCATGTGCAGCAGGTCCCGTGAGTGATGGTTCTTACTGCTCCTGCCACTGGCGTCAATTCTCAAAGCTGGCTTTCCATGAGAGAACTTAAAAGGCTGGCACCGAAGTATTAAATTCAAAGCCTGAGATTTGCTTCAGCAGCTATCTTTTTTGTGAAGAAATGTACTCCTCAAAATGCTGATCACATTGCGGATACTAACTGATAAATTAAATCTTAGTCACACTGCCATGCCACTTCAGAAATCATATTTTTCTAAATGCACCATTCGTATGTTCAGCCATTTCACTATGGAAGTTGTGCTTGGCTCCAGGGCTCCTACCGTTGGCAAGAAAACTGCTCTCAAGAACCAAAGAAAACAAACAGATTTAAGCATGCACTTTTTCCTAGTGCTTAAGTCTTCGTAGATAGCAATAAAGAAAGACTACAACTGAAATAATTGTTCAAAGTTTAGAAGTAATGCAAACAGCATAAATTCTGTTGATGGATACTTAAGTTTGTCTGCATTATGATAATGGAAGAGTTTTAATAATTGCCCACTGGTTACTACAACAGTCAAGGCCTCTTTTTGGCACGGAACACTATCAAGGAAGCTCAGAAGACTGCTCTGTACTTTTAATGATACGCACTAAACAAATAGCAGGAAGAAAGCTACAGCACAAGTTAAAGCCATACAAATGCGATCAACTTACCAGTATTCTCTGGCATAGAAGCTTGATCAGTATTTCTCTCCTTCTTAAAGGAAATATTTCCAAATTGCAGCACTGAAGACACCACTTTCAACATTGCTGTGTTACCAAGAGACAGATGTAACAGTTTTATTTAAGAGGGCTAACTTAAATTTTTGTTCTGCTACTTGTGTCACTCCCCTTCCAAATTCAAAGTATGAGTTCAGAAAGGAAATAAAATTTGTACTGTATTTTTTGGGAAAATTGCTGTAGTTCAACTCTAGTTCATACTAAGCATTTGTTGCAGGCTGTCAAGACACTGAAGCAACATTAAGTTTGGTCACATTAAATGAGCAAGTGTGTACACATGTGTGTGCAAGGGAAAAAAAAGCACACTTTAAATACCAAAAAGGCTCAATAACTTACACAGGATCTCATCATGCGAAAATCCCATGATATGCATGGCTTCCATAGTCTCCTGAAAGTTATCCTTGTCTTGTTGCCCAGGAATGGGGATGTAGCCATTAGATAAAAATCTGTAATTGTTAAATCCTTCAAGCAGCAAGTCAGCTGTATCGGGGGAAGGGGAAGAGACAGAAAAATAAGCAAAAGAAATGCTGTTCACACCCACCTGTACTCTGTTCTCACTAAACATGCATATTACGCTTTACAAAATCAGTTCCTCAAATATGGCTACGTGCCATCATACCAGCTTCTGAAACTCTAAAAATACAAGTGTACCTCAGAAGCTGAAGCCAGATTCCCAGAATCTCTATCTGTAGGAACCTACATTAGCTCTTTAACGCATTAAGCCTGTAAACAGAACATTACCCAACTCAGATCTAGCATAATCTCAAATCCTTATTTGCAATATCCTAAAAGAAGTATCTCTGTTGAAAGGTAACAGGCACAGGCAGAAATGGAGTTAGGTATTGATGATTACCATATTGAGGATGCTAAACACTGGTTTGTCTGAGACAGGAGGAGAAAGAGTGGATCAATTCTCTGAAGTCTGTACCTTCATATGGTTTCACTTAGCACAACCTAACAGAAAGTCTAGGTTACCAAGATGGGGGAGGGAAGTAGAAGATAACCAACATAGTACTGCAATGGCTGAAGAAAACCACAGGGTTTCATTATGTTTTGGTAAAAGGGCAAAAGGGCTGCTTTTCTGCCCAATTTGAAGGCATGGTCCAGAATAGATATGGCTGTCAGTTCCAACCAGGTTTGTTATTTATCGGCTGGGAGCACTGCAGTTTCAATCTGGCGATTCCCAGCCAGAGGCTGCCCGAGCTGGACTTTGTCATGTGGGAGCTGTTTGCTTGAAATGCAACAGTTGCTTGACAGCATACTTGATAAGACTTAGAAGTTATTTCAAAACAAAGCCACCTAGCTTTTCATTCTTCTTTTAAAACTCACTGTTTCAAGAGCAAAGAATAGTTCAAACGTGACTGTGTTAACACTGAAATAACAAATGCGGCACGCAGAAGCAACAGGCTTATAAAATTAGATTCTCAACTTACACTTCAGGTGTTCTCCTGCTCCAGCTAGTAGTTGATAGAAGATATGAAATGTCCGTTCATCTTTAGCCTGACGAACAGCACGAGACTTTTCCAACAAGTCTGATGATAAGAAGTCAAGGATCTTCTACAATTTTTGGTTAAAAATGTCCAATGCAAACAAAACTTTCAAAGCAGGCTATAGAATTATTTTATGACCAAGCAGAGCTTTAAGGGTAATGTGAGGACTATCTCCAATATGAACTTTCAGTAGCTTTAAATTCAGACTGTTAGAAGCCCACATTTAATTTCAGCGAACTCATTTCTTGGATGTTGACTGCACTTCCCTGCTACAATTGTCTGTAGCGGTCCAGCTGAAATCAAAGTGAGAGGGGGAGCTGGCCAGTCTTTTCTTCTATTAAAGTCATACCTGAACTCTTAATAGCAAAAACCCAGCAGCTGCTGGACTCAGCAGCACTTCATCTGAAGTGCGTGTGTCATTTCTTTCAATCATTGCATTTTCACATACAGGCTGCACTGCCTTTAAACAGCTCCAAAATTCAGTTTGTGCAGCAGATAGCACCTAGTAAGCTGCCATAAGCTGTAATGTTATGCGAGTCTTTATTTCTTGATATTCCATATTGTAAAGCAAACATGGGACAGGGATTTGAAACAACACAGGTTATGAGCAAGGAAAAGTTCTTGTGATGAAGGAAAAATTCCCTAAGACTTAAGTCCTCCTGTTTTCACAGAGCTCTAGGCAAAACAATTCACCTGAACTTTCATAAAAGCAAAAATTGCCTTCATTCCTGTGCTGAATGAAAAAAAAAAAAGAAATAAAAAATTTAGCATTAGAGCATATTTTGAATAAGAATAGATCTCTCCCAGACTTACTGGGAAATTTATTTTGTGACAGTTCCAAACATTCAATGCACTTAAAGCGAAGCAGTTTAACTCACAGCACCAGAAGGAAAGCTTAACTGCAGCACTGTTTATGATTAATACTCACATGATATTGTTTTACTAAGACTTCCAATTTCATAATTTTATGACCACCCTATTTGCTATTCCCCCAGAAAACAGGCTAAACAAACTAAAAAAAATTAAAACATTATTTTTAGTATGAAGAAAACAACTTTAGAGAAGGGCTTTCAGTGTAAGTACTTTTACTTGTTCTTACACAATCATAAATAAAAAAGAAACTTAAAGCTAAAACTGGAGTAAGCTTCAGTATTAATTGCTAGGAGGTCCCATGTTATTGAACATACACTAGAAGACCTAAAAAAACAGGTGGTGTCCCGGCACTTCCAGCTCTCACTTTATAATGAGCATCATCTCCTTGCAAGCGGAGAGCTGCTTCTGCAGTGCTGATGAGAGCAAAGCCAAGCTTTCAGCACAATACAGCAGCTCAGCTTCTGATCAGGAAAGCCTTTTTTTCCTAGAAATGTCAATAGAGCAAGCACAATTGAAATGGTTTTTCTATTTAATACATCCTGGTGTTAAGGCTAGTCTGAAAATCTAGCAGATTTCAGAGTGCTACATTTTTGGAGTATCCGATTTCTAAGCATGCGTATGCACGCTGACTTTGTGATATTTGAGCGGCTATTTCAAAACAAAGGAAGAGATGGTTGCTGTGAAAGGAATGCAGAAGTGTGGTAGCCTTTCACTGCATTCCAATGAATTCTAGGTTTAAAAGCAAAACAAGCAGGAAACTTGCATTTTACAATGACGTGGCATGAAGGATACATGTCTCAATGTTGGCCCCAACAATATAACCAGTAACATCAAAGTTAATCCTAATGAACTTGCCCTGCAAAGAAAATGAGATTTTTTTGTAATTACGAATTTTTTTTTAATTAACACAACAGTGCTGTCTGTATAAAAACATAATCCTACTTGCAGGCATAGAACAAACATTTCGCACAACTTCAAATGAAATCTTTTACCTCCAATGTGCTCAGCCATCATTCCAATAGAGTGTGTTACGCTGCACACAAACACTTTCTAAAGATTAAAGAATGAGGATTCTAGATAGGTTTGTAACCCAGACTTATGAAAAACACTTCTGAAAATGAAGCTCAGTTTCTCACATTGACAAAACACACCATCTAAGGTTGAAAGCAACACTGAGATTTTCAGTGTACACACTTCTATAGCAAACTTACTGGTGCCTAAAGGTGTTTTATCTGCAGCAACCCTGAACCTCAGTGTGATGCCCAGCCCAGCCCATCACACTTCCATTTCCAAAGTCTGGATTCGCTGCTGTCCACACGGCCCCTCTCTTTTCTAGTGGCTTGTAAAGAAAGGACTAAGAGTGTCCTGGTTTCAACCGGGATAATTTTCTCTCTAGTAGCTGGTTTAGTGCCGTATTTTGGATTTAGGATGAGAATAATGTTCATAACAGGCTGATGTGTTGGCTCCTGTTGATCAGGGCATGCACAGACCCAAGGCTGTTTCTGCCTCTCACCTCACCACACCAGTGAGGGGCTGAGGTGGGTATAAGAATCTGGGAGGGGACATGGCCAGGACAGCTGACCCCAAGGGTATCCCACACCGTATGGCATCATGCTCAGCATATAGAACTGGGCAAAGAAGGAGGAAGGGGGGTGATGTTGGGAGTTACAGCATTTTGTCTTCCCAAGCCACCGTTACGCCTGATGGAGCCCAGTTGTCCTGGGGATGGCCACTGCCTGCTGGTGGGAAGCAGGGAATGAATTCCTTAGTTTGCTTGGCTTGCATGTGCAGCTTTTGCTTTCCCTGTTAAACTGTCTTTATCTCAATCCACAACTTTTCCTGCTTTTATCCTTCTGATTCTCTCCCCCATCCCACCGGGGGGGGGGCGGGGGGGAGTGAGCAAGCAGTTGCAGGAGGCTCAGTTACCAGCTGGGGTTAAACCACAACAGTCCTTTTTGGCACCCAACATAGGGCTCAAAGCGGTCGAGATAACAACAAATTTGATTGGAATGCGCTGGACTGAATTTATAGCTGTTATTGCTGTTTAGCTATTAATCAGGCAGGCTCCTGTGCTTGCCACGGGGCTTGCTTGCCTTGCCATATATTAGAGTCCAGTGCTCGTTAGTGGCTGCTTTTTGCTCTCACTGCTTGCTGTGCTGCTGCAGTGCAGTCATCCCACTCTGCTGTGCCTGGTAACATTTTGGTAACAGCCATGGCCACAGGCCTGGGCTGGCCAATGGCCAGGGCATCACTGCTGTTCCTGTGCTGCTGTACTGGGCAGGCTGGAACTCCAGTGTGAACTTGAGGCAAAGGGACTGTGACCTATGGGTGAGTCCATGTGGGAGCAGGACAACCCAAAGCATCTGTGGCCATGGGTAAGTTCCCACCCGAACAGATATATCTCTAAGCATCTGTGGCTGTGGTTATGTCTGTGCTGCAGCAGGGGTACCTCTGAAGGGATTGTGGCCCAAGGATAAGCCCACGCTGGAGAAGGTACAGCTTGAAGCATCAGTGGCTGTGCATGAGTTCATACTGGAACACCTCAAAGCATGTGGCCATAGATAAGTCCATGCCACAGCAGGTACACCCCTGGAGAGATTGTGGCTCATAGATGAGGCTCCTTTTGGAGCAGGTACAGCCCTCTGGGACTGCAGTCTGTGGATAAGTCAGAGCAGGGGCAAGGGGAGGAGTTCACTGCAATGTTAAACCTGATGGTCTGGTCCAAAGGCACTGTAACCCATGGTTTGAGGTGCCTGTTACAGGGACTACTATAGCAGGAACCACCTGAACCAATGAAGGAGAAGCCTTCTAAGAAGCAGTGCGAGTG
Source organism: Butorides virescens (assembly GCA_017310255.1). Lineage (NCBI taxonomy): Eukaryota > Metazoa > Chordata > Aves > Pelecaniformes > Ardeidae > Butorides > Butorides virescens. The sequence continues at coordinate 49,073 of JADKXX010007042.1, read as the reverse complement.
CAACAGTGACCTGACCTGGCTTTAGTGCCCAGTAACACCATGGAACACACAACCTCTCCTGTCCTGAGTGACCACCAGGAGAGATAGAGCCCAAAGTCATGGACTAAATTAACTCAATTGACATTTTACAAGGGTGGTCCATAGACTAACAGAATGATATCTGTGTATTATATCAAAGGATGGAAAGGGGGGTGGTTAATGAGGAAGTATTGGATAGGTGAGACCTGATCATGACATAGATAGCATAGAATAAGGAGTGGATACTGTCCAGCTGGGATAGTTAATTTTCTTTCTAGTAGCTGTTTTATTGCAATAATGTTATGGATTTAGGATGAGAATAATGTTCATAACACACTGATGAAGACATCTGTTACTGCTGGCTTACACAAAGCCAAGGCCTCTTCTGCCTCTCACCCCACCAGCAAGCAGGCTGGGAGGGGGCACAAGAAGCTGGGAGGGGACATGGCTGGGACAGCTAACCCCAACTGGCCTCAGGGGTATCCCACACAGCATGGTGTCATGCTCAGCATATAGAGGTGGAGGAAGAAGGGAGTGAGCAAGCAAGTGACTGTGTGGGGCTTAGTTGCCAGCTGGAGTTAAAACCACAGTAGTGAGAGACAATATACCCATGTCTCCCACATACATCTCCTTTTCTCCACAAAGGACCAAATAAAGAGCACACTTCCCACAAACAGAGCAGCTCTTGCAAAGAAAGTGGTTGCAAGTGGATATAGTATACCAGTTTTAAGCCACATCAGTTCTCCCAGCTGATTTGTCACTTGACTACAAAGATTCCCAACAGGCTTCACCTTGCAGCTGGACCACTTAACAGCACCATTCCTGTATTTCAGATTTGTGCTCATTAAACTGTTAAGTATTCCCCTGGTTGCAAACATGTGAAGAAAACAGCGGGAATACCCAGTGACTACCCTGGGCTCTCCATTTTCATCACATCCAATTTCTACAGTCCTCTATCCATATATGAACAGGTTTTAGAGATCAGGGAAGATCAGAGCAGTTTGCTAACGACTGTCCAAATGCTTCTTTTCATGGTATCTGCACAAAGCCACCTTTTGAGGAAGCCTTCCAAAAGCGCTCTTACAATCAGTATCCAAATCCTCACTTACCTCAAGTCTGACTGATTAGTGCTATTAGTACATTAAGGTGAATTCCTGTTTGGCAGATCCATTCAGCTCAGCAACTGTACTATTAATTTTCATATTAAATATTCTACTCTACAAGCTTGTGTATTTGTATTCTAGCAATAGCCCAACCTAGGAAGCGTATATTGGGGGGTATCTTGCCATGCTGCAAACTTATGCCTGAACAAGATGTTGCAATCATTTAGGCTATTGCAACTTCTACCGCAAAGCCCATTCATGTCAGAAAGACTTGTGTGCAAGAGTGACTAAGTTTCTCCCCACAACCACACCAGTGAATCCAGAGAAAGGTACAACCCACCCACCAGCCTTATCTTGACTTAGTCTGAGCAAAGCAACTGCTCTGTGACCATGGTTGTACATCTTCAACCCAAAGTGATTTCTCCAACTTTCAAGAAAATTAGTGGAATACTTTAAATTAGCTTCAATGGTTACTCTCTACTGCTTAATCTGCAGTTTGGCTGGAAAGCCAGTGGCACTAAAATGACCATGCCAAGGAACAAGGCTTGTTTTCAAGCATGCCCTGTCAGGGGCCAGCACTTGAACTCTGAGTATGAAGAAACAGAATGCTTTAAGCTCAGCTTGTAACTGAAGCATTTATACTTTTTGCTCGCTAATAATTCCAGAAAGCTATATTTATAACTGTTACAAGAATGAACTGACATTTTAATGAAATTCAGCCAATAGACTAGATATAACACACGTGTCAGCAGTAGCATGTGAAGAATAGCAGCTGACAACTTTTTACCAAGAACAGGTACCACAGAGCCTTCTTAGAATGACATGGCTTGAATTTGCCACATTACATGCAAAAACAAGCATGAAGCATCACATAAGGTCTAGTCAGTGGCTCTTTCTGATATAATTCAGAACCACTTTACTCTGTTTCACCCTTTAAAGTTATTTAATTTCTGCTGTCCATGAACAAAAATAATTGAGAGGAAATTCAGTCATTAAGTGAGCTGACACATCAGAAGAGGTGACCCACATGCTCCCTGCTTCAAAGTTCTGTCATCACTGAAGTCTATACTAGAGAGGTCACTTATCTAGTTCATCTTCTTAAAAGCAAAATATTAATACATCCTTCTAGCTAGCACTAGCAAATCTTGCTATGAAATCTTGAATTTATCGGTTAGGTCATCACCACTGCAGCCTCTAACAACTGAATTCTGTTTACACTATCATTATAGCACTAAGTACACAGCTTTGTAAAAACCACATCAGAAGGAAGCATTTAGTTCTGCAATATGAACCCAGCAAGTCCATTCTCCTGTCCACGGCAAACTAGAGACTTCATTTTCTGAAACACAAGAGAACACTGCCTTTGGTAGAAGAAAAAAAGAAATGCATTTGACACTAGCCTTATCTCAGTCCTATTTCGTATCATCAGAGAGTGGGGAACAGGCTGGCATCCTCCTGTGGCATGGTGAAGACTGTCAAGCCTGTACAGGCTGAACAACAGCACTTCTCATTTTGTGGGAGGATACATATTTTTTAAGTCAGATTTTAAAATGGTTGTTACTAAAGATTATTTTTTTCTGCACGAGATGACACCATCTGGAGTGCATTATACTTGCTCCTTTATAAAAGCAGAGCTGGAGCCATCTGAGTGATTATGTTCACAACGGCAATGCAGACTTCAATATAATACAAACCAGATGCCAACATCTTTTAGGAAAAAAGTATCCTCATTAAATTAGTACAATCTTCGATGGATTCAAGACATGTAACAAAGTAGAGTTATTGTGCAGTGAAACCTGTTGATATTATAAATCCTATGCCCAACATACATAAGCATCAGGCAATAATGTAAATAATATCGCTATAAAATTATCAAAGTGGAATTTCTGCAGTACTCTGCTCTCCCTTCTTGATTGAAAAGGCTATCAAAGGGATTTAGTCAGACAAGTTTTCCAGAGTCCTTATCATTGGAGCCGAGTTCATACATTATAAATCCAAGCAACTGTTGAAACGTCAAGGCAGCCAAGAAATCTTTCATTTGTTCTGTAATTTTTAGTTTTGTTCTCACAAGAAAACAGATTTAATACCTCCTATACAGTTTTAAAGTTGTACTAAAAACATCTTTCCCCTGAAACAGGAGATGGCTATTTTTTTTCCTTCAAAGTAGAAGGAATTTTTAAGTGGTAAATAGCTACTCACCCTGAGTTCTAGCTCTATTTTAAAAATAATGGAACACATCAAAAGTGGTTATCTGCCACTGAAACAGTATGTGAGTAGAAGGCACTGACCCAACAAAAACATCAGCCAGCCACAAGAGCACCCAACACCTTGAACAAGTCATACTGTCTTATTGACTTTCCTTCTGTAAATCAGACAGGAGGGCATGGAGATTTAGAGAGGTTGTTATATGCAAGTTTTCTACTTTTTTAAAAAAATTAAGGATGTTCTCTCTAAACCAATCAATTGATAAAGTCATAGGCATTGACAAAAAGGCTACATACTTAGCCAGACTCCCTGTTGATGCCATGTTCCTTCATACTTTATAGTAGTTCAGCAGTAATTTGGGCATGCAAGCCACAGTTTAGCTCCACAGCATAGTTAGATTTGTTATACTATGAACACTAGTGTCAACTCAAGGATGGCTGAAGTTAGGAACTGGATAAAATTAAAGCCAAGAGCCAGTGAGGATGCATTTCAGTGACTCCAACAGAACACAAAACTCGTTGTAAGAGAACCTGAAGTTGTGGAGGAAAGAACAAAGCAAGCTGCTGATACTAAGTAGATAAATACCTAAAAAGGGAATTTCTTCATAAACAGCAATCCAAATTCACAGACTGTAAAGAGAAAAGAAGTAACTCACAAAGCGGGAGGAGTTGTCATTCTTCACTGTCTTTGCATTCCCAAAGGATTCCAGAATGGGATTCGCCTGAAGAAGCTGACGCTCCAGCTCCCCCTAAAAACCACACAAACAGAAAAATAAACAGACATAAGCACAGTGCACAGGCAATTAAGGGCTTCTATGCTCTGCTTCTTCCTGGCAACCATTTTACCCAGGTTGTGGCAGTGATAGCACCTTCAGAAGGGGGTTATTTTTCCCCTCACTTCTAAATCCACTGATAGTCTCCTCCATCCAGTGAAAAACATGTTTTGTTTGGGGTTTTTTTTGGTTTTGTTTTGGGGGTGGTTTTCAGGGAAGGGGTTGTTTTATTTTTAAACACACACACACAGAGCAGTGACAGAATAGGACTTAATGGATGTTGAAAATCATTGAACATGGAAAAGAAAATTCACATTTCGGGCTAATGAAATTAGGCACAGACCTTGAATGCTAAGAGAAATACTAATTTAACCTTAAGATTTTAGTGCAAGGTTATTCTTAAACTCCCTGTTTAGCAATTTGAGAATATAGCTACTTTGGAATACTTATTTTCAAACTTACTTTCAAATTGGTGAAATACTGACTTTCGATCAGCCAGACACTCATATCACTGCAACGCCTCTGACCTGAATGCACCTGAGGAGCATGCCAGAATGGAACTGAGCAACAGCAAAGAAAAAGATAATTTTCAAATTGCTCAATTCAGCCAACATTGCTCAGTATGTTTAATGCTTTTTTTTTAAAAAAAAAAAAAATATTTAAAGTTCAAGCCAATGTATGTAGAAATCAAAGTACTTCTCTTAAGGAAATTGCACAACAGCTTTTACAATTGCTGTCTACAGGGAGGTCTGGTAACAAAAAAAGTCTGTGCTGCTTCCATGAGCCCAGGAGGCACGTATGTACACAGGGAACTATGATAGTGTCTCCCTGCTCTGAAGGATGGTTTAAAAAAAAGTGAAGCCGTCTGGAATGTAGTCTCAAAACCTGATGTTTGTGTTCATAAACCTGCTTTTTCCAATTATTTATAGCACAGATGAATAAAGGCCCCACACTGCGCATCAAAGAATGGGAAATGTAAGTCTCTTAAGACTTCCACGAGGTCAATTCTTACACAGGCATTTTTATAATTCAGTAATTAACACCTAAAAGAAGCTTTTATTTCTATATTGAAATATATTTCAAGTCCTCCTGGAAACTAATGGCTGTTCATCCTTTAATGTGACCTCAAGATATCTGCTCAAAACTTGTTTACTTCCAAATCTATTCCCTTTGGGACTACATAGACTCTGAATTTTGAAGTAACTAAAGAAGAAATAAATGTGTGAGGCTTAGCCCAGAGCACACTAAATACTACGCAGGCCACAGTGCCCACACACTATATGTTAGGTCTGCCAACTTTACAGTTCTCAGCAGCACTTTTAAATTGACAAAAAAAAAATCCACAATTGGAGAAAAACTAGATCCCTGTTATAACCACTATATGCATATCTGCAATTTATATTCTAAAAGTTTCCTATATAAATGCATCAGGTAGTGGGAAAGTGTTTGCCTACACCATTCTTCCCATTCCCCTCTCCCAACCATGCTGCTGTCAGCTCCTGCTAAGACACCAAGTATAAAAACAAGAAGCTTGCTTACCATGCTGTACACAGCTTGAAATAAACCACATTACGTATATTAAATGCAGCAAGCATGTCACAGCTTACATTTCAAATTCTAGCTATTCTGGAAAAGAAAACACACCAACTGCAACATTTGACTCCTCCACAGAACATCACTGTGCCACCGGAACGCATCTCGCTGCTGGCACACTTCGTCCATGCTTTAAAGTGCTTCTGTGTACCACAACCTTAATTTGGTTTTGTGCAGAAGAACTTCTGCAATGCATCATAAAATAATTTTACTCAAATTCTCCAACTGAATGCAAGAAGTTCTTCGTAGCTCACTTTTATCATCACCTCTGAGGATTTAAAGAAAGCATTCAGATGGGTCCTCAGATGTGGGTGAAAACCGTGAGAATGAACAGAGCGGTCACAGCCCAGTCAGCCTCTGTGGTTCGCACTCGCAAGCAGCACTCATTGTAGCCATTGCTAAGAAACAGCAAACCTCTCACAGTATGTTAAACAGCTTCCTATTTAGTAGTTTTCATTTTTAGATTGACTGTTTTACAGCCAAAACCCAATTATCTTCTAGAAGTGTTCAGTGTTCTTGGAAAGAGTGTGAATTTGGCCTATGGCATATCTCCAGCATCTAAACAGAACTTGGAAAAAGCAGTATCACTGTATGGTGGAAAAAGTGAAGTCATGCAATATTTCATGCAAGGCAACATTTAGGGAAGGACAGGTTATCGTCTCAGTTTCAGAAAAACCAGCATCCCAGTGATTCAAGTCGTTGTGAAGCCTGGGTGAGGCAGGGAAAACTACATGCTACTCACATACAACAGGGATCCACTCTGTAGTTCAAAATGACATTGAAACAGAAATGTTAATGATTATGGTTTATGCAATATCAACACTTCTGGATTAGCACATTTCCACTGATACATTTGAAATGTTTGCCAACAAATGGTTTATTTCAACCCTGACATGCTAACTCTAAGCAAAAGGAGGGTTAAACTAAACACTTCTCCATTTATTTTTGGAACAGAGAAATATTTCGGTAAAACCCTTAGATTTGACCAAGGTTTGCAAGGAGGGAGGATTAGGTTAAATGCTAAGAATGTCTGTAACTTCTGAAAATGAGACCATGGGCTCAGACGCATGATTGGGTTACAGAGGTTTAACAAGTTACCACACACTAGCAAAGCCATCACAGCTGTCCATGTGATTTCTTTTTGCTTCCAACATACCAGACCTAACTTGAAGTTTCTTTTCCAGTACAGTCAAAGTTGCACTACACAGTCAGCTTTGAGGAAAATGTAAGGGGACGAATACAATCAGCTGAACTAACTCATGGTAGCTTCTTCAGTTACCAAGCCTCGGTTACACCATAGGGAGCTGTTGCAACGCTTTTTCTTTATTTAAAAGTTCATGCCCATGACAAAAAGGCGTCACTTACCATCTCAGGTTAGGGAGTGGAGCATTTATCTTGCATAACACACAGCAGTAATTGTTTTATCTCTTTCCACAGTCTTACCCTCAACTTCCACCCAACCTTCCTCTTTATGCTCCATAGCACTAGGAGCACGGCAATTCCTACTCTTGTACAAGGAGCTGGTCTAGAACGGACAGGACTACTGCTGCCCACAGGAGGAGAGGGACAGGGGAGCAGGACACGGACAGCATTATCTGTATGGCGGCTCCAGCCAACCTGAGGAACAAGGGCCGCTGAAGCTCAAACATGAATTCAGGCAGCAACACTGGACAGATACGATGTCACTCACACCATTTATCCTAGAAAGTCAGGGGGAACACCTGATTTCGGAACACAGTTGGTTATGCCAAGCCTTTTACACTTGAGATCAAAGTCTTAATCAGGTTACCTGAGAAGCTATAAAAATATTCAGACAAAACAGTACAGTAATCAAAAGAAGTCTGAAGCTTCCATTTATCTATCTTGTATTAGTACTTTAATTGTAATACAGTGTTCTGTGCCCTCTCAGCAGCACATTAACCAAGCATAGGCACAGCACACTGGAGAAGGTCAGCTAGGGAGGGTGACCCTTTGCTTCAGGACAGAGTAACACCACTTTAAGTGGCAAAAAGTGCTCTGCAATGCTGAGGAACTTGTAAGCTGTTCGCTAGGCCCCTCTCTCAATGCCAGGTAAATATGTATAAAGTTCACTATTAGCTGTATACCTCTACAAGATTTCCCATGTGTTAGAAATACAAATTGACAGAAAATAGAAGAATATATATCAGTTTGCCTACATAACTTTAAAAGCATAAAGAAAAACACTTGCCTGATGTTTCACAGGTTTAGGTGATTCGGGCTGTTCATTGCAAACAAACAAATGCATATGTTAGCAAGCAAGCACTCCAGCTGCAAGTTACATCCCAAATTATTAATGTCAGCAGGTTTAGTTTAACTATATACTCACTCCATAGAAACTATTTAAATTAGTTTTAGAAAAGACGTTATTTGCTCGTCATTGCATGCGCAAAATACAACACACATGTTTATGCAAAGGACTAATTCCCAATAAAACACAACCTGATGGATGGACCTTGAGCAGCAAGGAAAAAGGGCGACAGTTGAATTAGTTGTGCACTGCTTTCTACAGTTTTGCCAAACAACAGCAAGAAATAAACCCACACCACCAAGTAACTTTCTCTACAGCACTAGTCACTGCAAGGTGGTTTTGTATGGATAAGTTGATCATTATTCTCCAGAAATCAAAAAGGTTATGAAAGAACCAAGAGGAAAGCAATACTTAAGGAGCCTGGGCTTTTGTTTTTGCACTGTATTTCAAGTATTTAAGAAATGCAAACCTACAATCGAGACAAAAGCGGTGTTTTTTTCTTTCAAGAACAACCGTCCGCATGAGAAGTGGCAAAATCTTAAGAAACTGGAAGACCTTCAAATTTTGCCAGGAAAAAGGGTAAAAGGAACATGAATGTAATAAAGTAAAAAAAAAAACCCAAACCCCTCTAAATTCAAACTTGCACAGTTTCTGCAGAAATGCAGAAATTGTCGGTTCCATTATTACTTCCCTGGTTCAGTCTGCTAGTTTAATAATCTTGAGCTTAACATCAGAGAGCCTAGGGGGAAAATACTGTGGTGAAACACACACACACACCAAGAAATTTTCAAACCAAGCCAGATGAACACTTCTTCCATTTATGTTTATCATTTTAAACAACCAGCACTGTTTTAGTGTAGAACAACAGATTTTTGACAAAGGTCTGTAAAGCAGCTGGCAAAGGTTTGGCTTATACAGCTAAGTGAGATGAGTTTTGCAAAGCTGCATCATACCTGCTCAGAAAACAACTCAGGCAATTAGAAAAAGGGTTAGGTGTTTCAGCATGAAACTACCAATCCTTCTGGAGTCACTGGAGGGGGACAGGTACACCTAGGAGGCATTTCGTTTGCTTATCTTCGGACAAGATGAACTGCACTCTCAGGGTGTCCGTTTCTGTCCTCGCTGGAAACAGAACTGAGTGTAATCAGGCACCTATTTAACTTCTCTGTGTTTAAATTAGGGCAGTTAAAGCTCATCCGGGAAGTCCTCACTAAGGGGAGCTTCAGTCTGAACAAGTCTACCTGAGATCCTGTACTTCAAAACCAATTAAGTTTCTTTTGAAATTAGTAAGACAAATTAAGCAATTTAGCATTTCAGCTACAAAGGCAAAATGCAGTCACTGAAAGCAATCATTAACATGGAAGTACTAGTAATTATTTCTGAAGCTTAAAATGGCACCACCACAAAAGCTAGATTTTAGTGAAAATAGTGGGGGTTTGGGAGGGGAAGGCTTTGGGGAGAGGGGAGATGAACAGAAGTCTAATTCTGTTCATCTGAGCCAGAGGTATGTGATACCAGGATGATTGGAAGTGGAGGCAGCAGTGGATGGATACAGTTATTTATAGAACTTAACTACTTCACATGCTACCATGACTGAAAACATCTGCTGATTTCGTGTATTCGACCATGAATAGGGTCCAGGTGAGTCTACAGTCTCCAAGTACAGCTGAGAGCATTCCCTAACCTCACGCATGCAAGTTCATGGCAGTCCCTGGGCAGTGAGTGACAAGCAGCATTTTACCTTCTTTTGGAAAGCCATATATGCAATTTTTTAAATTATTTCTGTATTTTGCACTGACTTCTCTCCCCATCCAAAACAAAGTTTGTAAACTAAAGCAGAACCCAAGAGTCAGAATTAAAACTCACTACTTAATCATATTAAAGCAGCCCTAACACATGCATTAACAACACAATTCCATTCTTTTCTCTCTTTCCCATCTCACTTAGCCCATACAGGAGTGAGGAGCCACAGCTAAGCAGTTTAGGTCTCCCTACCCTCCTTGCTTAATCTGTGCAAAACCCACTCTAGACACATCGGCCTCCTCCCCACACTCAGTTACCTGTCCTTGTTCTCTTCCTCTCCTTTTATTCTAAAGATCCTTTTCTCCACCTCCTCAGCCTACAGAAGAACAGTTGAGAGCAAAGGTGAGAGAGGTTTCCATGTGTGGCCTGGGAGCATGGGATAGCTGACCAGACCACCAGGCACCATCGTGGGTCACCTTTGGTCTGAGATGCCCGAGCTAAAGCACAGTGGTTGCCTTTTTATAAAGCTGGTCCATGAGCAGCACAGTTAACAACTGAAGAAACCACAATATGCTTGGTGCAGGCAAAAAAATTCAGATTTACTGGCAAAGTTTTTAATACTACCAGCCTACCCCCCCATCAAATTCTTTAGAGCTCAAATCTGTTGGATGTGAAGCTAAAGCTTTCAGTTATTTACAACAGATAGCTTCGATCTTCTCTCCCCTTGCTATACCCCGACTAGGACTGTACATGCGTCAGTTCTGACTCTCAGCCAAGCATGCTGCAGACAAGGATTCAGGCTCACTTTCATCCCCCCTCTGGTCTTTAGATGAGCCTAAAGTTTATAGCTCACTGCCAAGTACTTCTCCCTCCCCTCCATCACTTGGCTCTAGAAAGCCCAGTCTATTCTTAATTTAAGGCACTACCTTAGTCTCTCCTAGCTCTGCCAAGTCCCACAATTGCTAAAGCTTCTCTTGCACATTTTTACCACCACCACCTCCCCGCACTTCCTAGTGAGATGCCCAAGACAATACCTTTAACATTCCTTGGGATTAAACAGGAAATGAGACAGCGTGGCTACAGATTCAAACACTCAAAAATTAGGAAATGCTAGTATTAAGGTTGCTGAGCACTGTAATTCCACCCTCTGTGGTTACAATGTGCTATTGACTCCAGTTCCCATGGGACTCCTGTCTGAGGATGATGTGCCAAGGGCTACACAGGACTCATCCGTGGATGCGCAGTCACTAGCTGTTAGGAAAGAGGGCTGTTGGGAAAGAAAAGCCTCATGGACAAACAGCTGAAAGCCAAATGTGACGAGGATGCCCAAGGGATGGGCAGAGCTCCTACGTGATGCTCCTCGCATAAGCGGAGCATTTCACAATCAGCGCTGGAGAATGCACTTGGTGAGCACCCATGGCATAGCAGAACATCAGCGCTGCTCTGGCCAGGGCCTGAGGTGTCAAACCAGGGGCTACACTTCTTTGTAATACTCTTACAGCACTCTGTCAGGCAAAACAAAGTTAACCCTAGCCTTCAGAACAGCATGGGGAAGATAATTATTCATTCGTTAGCATACAAATTGCTTCATAAAAAAAATCCTTGCAGCATTCAGAACAGTCTCAGTAATATGCATGTCACTGATAATTATTTGTAATGGGATGGATAAAAATAAACCCGTGACTCGCAGTCTGTTCAACAAGCCTTATTTAGCATCTTCTCTGTGCACAGGATAATGCAAAGGTTGTACAGGTGGGTACACTATGGATCCACCAGCCCTCCACAGTTTTCTAATGAATATGTAAACAGGAACAAATTAGGGCTGCATATATAAACCCAATTATGACACTTCCTAGCTTTTGAGTGTTAGGTGAGTAGGTTAGACATTCTTTGTCTGAAATATGTAAATAAAAATTAATTGCTACAGAACAAGGGACACTCATTTGTATTTTCAAAACTGTTTCGGTTACACCAACATTCTGCATTTTTCATAAACAGTGCTTACTCCAGTGCTTACTATGGTACTGCGCTGAATGAAGTACACAATCAAAGTATCAAACTTTTATTCAGGACACTACCCTATACTTTTTACCATGCCTAAACTATGTTTTACCAAGAACAAATACCTTCTCCAGTCTTCATCATGACAGTCCCTGATGGTTCATGAAGCAGCTGATTACAACAGCCATCTTCAAAACTCATTTGAGATTAACACCACCATCCCATTTGATTACACTGGTAAGTAAAGAAATTAAGTTGCAGCTCGACCAGTGATTTAAATGGAATTAGCCAACACTGCATTAAAAAGGGCAACTCATCCTTCCCTTCACTGATGTTTTTCACCCCAGCTTTCTCCTTTCTTTTCTGTGCCTTCACTTCATACTAGTCATGCAGCCACACAAACAACATAGGATATTTGTTTTGTTTAAAGCCAGATGTACTTTAAGACAACTAGTTTGAGCCTGCATCAGTCTCCAAGCCACAGGAATTGTCACGATGACAAAGCTGAAAAAGGGGTACTTCTTTTAGCAGAGGTACTGTGCGAAGTGCTCATGGAAACACACCATGAGAAAGGCCAAACAAACACGGAGCACTTATTAAACAATCAAAAATAGGGCTTCATGTGATTAAGCACCGGAACAGGTTCGCAAAGAGGTTGCACAAGCTCCATTCCTCAAGATTTTCAAAACTGAGCTTTACAAGGTCTTGGGCAATGTAATCTAACTTTGAAGGAAGTCACATTTTGAAAGAAGGCTGGACAAGAGCCTTCCACAAGTCTCTTTCAACCTGAGATATTCCAAGCTGTCAACAGTATATTTAGAAGTACTTGGTACAAACCCTGTATAATTCCCTTCTCTCCCAAAAAAAAGCTGTAGGCAAATTTACTCCTGTAGAAACTGAAAAAAAGAAAAAATGCTGGTTTTGTTCAAAGCTGCACAGTGGTAAAGCCAAGAATACTGATAAATCAAAACCTACACAGAAAACCACGTCTGCTGGATGATGTTCTAAATGACATTCCCCCGAGCCACATATTCTCCCAACATACCAGACAATGCCATGGACACACACCTAATGCTGCTGACACTCCAACCATAAGAAACTCCCCTTTAAGGCCTGTAACTGATGTGGATACAACCTGCAGCACACTCAGACTGCACAATAAATACTTAGACTAATTTTGATCTTTTCTGCGCAATAAGCCAGCAACAGTTTGAATAAGTATCAGCGCACAAGGCCACATTATTTGCTCTTGATTAGAGCAAAGATTCGAATTTCCCCATATGCTTAAGTAGATTTCTCCAAATCTACCTGCAAAGCAATCTTTCCTTCTCTCCCACTTCAAATCCCTTGCCTTTCTTTTCTTCACAGATTGGTCAAAACTCATCTCCTATTTTTCATGGAGTTTGAGTCTTAACATTAGGACATTCTTGAACATGTCAAGTGCCATGCACTAGAAATCACAGAAATTGTTGCTGCCAAGTCAGATGATACAGTTTGAAAGCTTCCAACCACCAGAGACACTTGTGGTACTACCGGGGAAAAGCAGGCGTGTGCCAGTATTGATTAAAGCAAGCCACTTGCCTGTAGCAAAGCTGAATTAATACTTTACTACAAAGAGATCCAAGTGCTCATAGCAGCAGATATTCAAACGCATTCGTATTTTTTAAAGCCAAGAATTGCTAACAATTCAGCGCAAATTCTTAAGTCTGGCAGTAAATCTGAAGAAAGTTCTACATAACTCAGAGTGAGTGACAAGTTACCAAGAAACCCAAGATCTCTGACATAAAAGTGTATACTCTTGTTTGTAACATAGTAAGATCTGAGCTTTTTATTAACTGCTGACTTCTGGATATAGCAAGCCTACAGCGGGTTTTAAGCTTCATGATTTTTCCCACCTACAAGTTAATCTTTGAAAGGACAGAAAGCTTGTTCACAAAACCTGCATCTAGTGGGAACTAAATTCACTAAGAATTGTCCGAGTGAATTACATATTTTTTTTTGAAAACTGGGGTCTACTGCATCAGAAAGCTTTGATACTGTTGCTAGTTGCAGTGTTTGCCTTCAATTTCACAACAGCAATTAAACAGCTAACATTAACTGGCAATTTTGACGTAACTGCTCATTTCAGCCACTAAAGAGAAAATAATGGTTAAGACAAAATTATGAGTATTACATTACAGCTTATCTTTAAGAAAAAAAGTTGTGGTTTTTTTAATGCAAAGATGGTAGTTTTCAAAACAAGCAAAAAACAAGTGAGAAAATATCCCAACTTACAGGAATATTATGGTCCTTTCTTCCTTTATGGGAGGAAGCAACATGAGCAAGGTATTGAATAACCTTCTTAGTGTTTTCAGTCTTCCCAGCACCAGATTCACCTCTGCAAAACATTTCAGACATTTTCCTCAAAATTAGTTTTCAACTTATCAATCTTTTGTTTAGAACAACCTCATTTCATTCCATTTATGGCTTTGACTACACAACAGACCTTCATTAACAGTCTAAAACCAAAAGCACTGACGTTGCATGGAACTACAAGGTATTTGTCTGAAATACTTTCTTCATCCTAAAGATCTCCTTAGCATTAAGATGTTGATACAATGCGTAACATCAGTTTGATTAAAAGCTTTTGACCATATGCCTGAATTCCTTTGTTACCTTAAGTAACAAGACACAGACTTGTCCTCTGCCTTGATCATAAGGACAGAAACAGAATTTTTCAGAGTGCAGATACTTTTTTTTTAAATCATTATATACACACACACACTTTTATATTTAGCATCATTTTAATATATTTTACATTCCAGGCGCTGGTTATGAGGATTACCAAGTTTATGGAAACATTCAGTCTCTGTAGAAGCCAGTTTCAAAGTACAGTAAAGCACATTTTAAACAAGATTCTTTGCACTGCTTATTGCAGACTCTTAGCTAGTTTGAAAATATATTTATGGCCATGAGGCTACATGAATTCATTAAGAAATTAATTTATGAGTGCAAAGTGGTACAGTACACTTATCAATAAAGATAGCAAATGCACATTTCATTTTTAAGACAGAGGCAGATTTAAAACAGAACATGTTTAGACAGAATTTATTGCAAGGTTTACATATGGGATATTCTAGGCAGGAAATATGACCAAGTTCACATAACAGCAATCACAAATGATGTTACTGCAGCTCTTTTTTTTCCTTAAACCTAGGTCTGGTCTTCAGATAAACCCATACATCAAAGGGATGACCAGGTCTAACTTAGCCATGATTCAATGGCAGTAAACTACTGAAGAAAGATCCCGTTTCAAGTGAGACAGTGCCTGCCACTAGCAACTCAGAAGTGTGCGAAGATAAGAAGGATTTTATTATGCGGATTTGCATGGGAAGAGTGGAAGTACTCCTGCCATTCAACAGTTGTTCAGGAATTAAAGTTTGGAAGCCAGCTACTTTAAGAATGACAAGTACACATTTTGTGTGCTTGCATATTTCTCAGCTAAGATACTTACAATGGAAATGTTCATTTACCAGGGGGGAATTTAAGCACAATCTTTTGCAGTCTTCATAAATATCTTCCTCCACCGTGCTGCATACCCCAGTTTTGTAGCTCATTTGCATTTACTTAGGTATTTAGTACCTTCAGACCTGCACTACTTGATCAGATAGACAGCTCAGAAGCATCCCTATCCTCACATTATACTTAACATCTGCAAAAATGAGACAATAAAGCACTTGAAATTTCAACTTTGAATATACAGAAAGGATATTACCTCAGATTTTCAAGGAGAACAGACCCAATCTCATTTCTTCTTACCTTCCAGTCCTCTTAAATCATGCAAACCCCACAGGACAAGTGCACTAGCAGAGGTGACCCCTTGCTAAGAGATGAGAGTATGTGTACTTCTCCATCCTCGAGCAAGAAGTACTGGGGACTGAAGAAGCTCACTCATGGCAGCTTCACAAACTCATCCCGGCAGAGTAGCCTACACAAACTAGGTACGAGCTTCAGGTGTACGACTCATCCATTTGACCTGACAGAACAGTACCAGCCCCTAGGTTTTGTGGGGAAAAAAATTCTTAACTGAAAACACTGAACAAAACCATTCTGCAAACAACCTATGGGATATTTATCACAGGCCCAGTTACCAAATCGCAGCCTACAGTATTAGAGGGGTTAACCAAGGCACCCGATTTTATCGATGGCATCTGCTTCTTGGAAGCAACCACATCAACCTGTCTAAAACCATTTTTGTTCCATTTTTCCCTCACAAGACAAACATCATTGGAAAATAATACAGAATATGAAAGATTAGAAGTCACTGTACTCAATTATCCAAACCTTTCCAGAGACAGAGAGGGTAGCTGCCTTGAAACTTGTTGACTATGCTAGCTTTGTTGCTTGCACGAAAAAGCTTGGAAGGTAGTACCTGAAGAGCTGGTTACAAAGATTACTCTGAGAATTATCTAATGGATAACTGGGTTTCCTTTTTGCCAAGATACCATCAATATGCAACACAAACTGGGTGTACTTTGGGACTGCTACAAGGGGAACAACACACTTTGACTGTTAATGAAAAAAAATCACATTTCTACCCAGCCCAGTCACCACGTACAAGACAAATGTGAAGATAGATAAGCAGAAAAAAGACCTCAGATACCAATTCTTGTTTCCCAAGTCTTTACTTCTAGTTGCCCTGTTACTGCAGTGTTTACATTAACATAATTCATTACTATAAGCAATAATAAAAGCAGTCTTGCCTGTTTCTAGATGTGTATTTAAATATGCTTAATGCTAAAACTATTCCAGCAGGTAAGAGAAGTAAGAAAAGTACAGCAAAATACACATTTACATTTTAAAACAGTTCAATTTGTTCTTATTGTCATCAGAGCTTGGGAACGCATTATTTGCTGTGCCTTTAAAACTAGATAAATAATCTTTTCTGTCAAATTACAGAAACAAAGTTTATTAAATGTTAAAGGAGGAAAATCTACTCTGACACATCCAGCTAAGAGAAAAATAGTATAATAAATACAGTCCAGATGTCAACTTTCTAAAAGGGCAGCACACAGTTTCAGAAGAGTCCACTGATCAACAAGCTTTGCCAGTGTACACACCAGTAACGCTTCAGAGCACAGGAAGGTCAAAAGCTTGCAATACATTCCTTTTGCTAAAAAGCCTTTAAATCTAGTAGTGGGTTTTGTGGGGTTTTTTTGGTTTTGGTTGTTTTTTTTTTTTTTTTTAGAGAAAGTCTTTATGCAAGTTCTCATTCAAAAGCAACACTAATGGATGTTATCATCCTATTTCTCCTCTCCCTGGAGCTTACAAGTATGCCAAATATTTCCTGCAGGATACAGTGTTAGATAGCTCTGCTGCCGTATACTATAAAAGAATTAGAAGATTTAGGATAAAGTCCCTTTCATTTATAGAAATAATGACATCTGCATACTTTCATTCTTTCCCAGGAGTGAAAACACATGGATTATAAAAATAAATTAAAATCTTCTACCTCTATCAACCTACCCAAAAAAGGTAAACTTTTAGTAACACTATGTACAATATTTATGGAATGGAGATGGTATCACAAAGCTAAAGATTAACTTTTTCAAAACCATGTTTTAATACAACTCAATTAATATGTTACTATAAATTAAACAACTAAAAAACCTTGGCTGAGGTCCTAGCCTTACTTCAGTCAACAGCAGCATTGCTAATGACTTCAGTAGGGTCATAATTTCACCCCCTTTATTTCAGTCTCAATTCCACTACTAGTTGAAACAGAATCTTATGAGACAGAGGTGAAATGCTCTATCAACTCAAGCCATGGGCCACGTCAAACAGTGCATCCAGGTAAACAAGCTATTTTTAGCAGTAATCTCAAATTGGAGGTATGAGGCTATTCCATCAGTTACCTGAAGGATCTCTCCCTTACAAGCTACATTACAGAGACAGGTCAAAGAAAATCTGACAGTCACTGGTAAATTTATGCAGTATTTAGAGTTAAAGTGCTTTTCCCTGGAGCAGCAAAGCTGCTGCTTTGAAGCGGCCTCAAGCACATTTAAAATAGGAAAAGCTTAGCTAGCATGAGCACTTTAAAGAATTTACATGGTTTAAAATTCATTGCATGTAAAGCTACAGTGTCATTTTCAATAAAGGAAAGTACTCTTCAGGCAAATTTATCTCAGCTACAATTTGGTTAGCAAAAATTAGTGACTGACTTCTCAATCAGCTGCAATTTTTTTTTTTCCCTGAGCAACTTGAGCTCAAATTCTGCACAGAAAGTAAAAGGCATTTCCTCCACTGAATAGCTTGCTATCTAGAAAGCAGGCAAAACAAACATAGTGGCAGATAACTTGCAGGTCACAGAGCAAACAGGCAACAACCAGGAATGGAAGACGATCTTGGGACTTCAGGAGATCAGCCTGCTCCTCCCGTACAGCCCACTTAGAGTGGCAGCTATCCTGTCTGCCTGGGAAAGAGCCACTCCAAAGGAGAACTGCAGTGAGTTGCTTTTCTATTATCAAGCAGGTCTGAAGTATCTGTATATCTTCTTGTGAGAGTTCTAGCATTCAGCATGGCACAAGGGAACACCACCTCTTCTTGAATTGGCAAATGAGTTTCTGGATTTCAGGGAAGTCAAGTTAGTTTAAAAGTTGCTTACTGAAGTCCCACTGCAAGGACTGGCACCTTTGTAGCCATTATTTTCACTAGCAGAGCAGGGTCTATGTAGCATGCACAAAGCGTAGCGCCACGAGTCACTTAAGACAGAAGGACACAAAAACTTGTACAAAGAAAGTTTTGAAATTCAAAAAGACAGACCTTCCTTCATTTTGCTACCTGTGCGTAAAGTCCCTACTGCAAACTAACAATATTTGTGAAGATAAGCATTTGGAATATACTAGGATGGTCAGATGCCGCTAGTGTCATCTATCCCATAACAGATCATCTCTGTGATTTAAATTACTGAAAAACTAACCGAACAAGCCAGTATTTTCCATGCTAGGAGGCTGGATCACCAAAACCTTTCCCCTGCCCTCAGAGTTTGTCTATTTCCATCTATTCCTGATCAGCAACAAGGCCTGGGATGAGTTGCCTGGAAGCAGAAGGTTCTTCTGCCAAGAAGTGGCCCCACCACCTCGGCAGCCAGGCAAGTTCTCCTTGATGCCCGATTTCACAAGATGCAGGAATCCCAACCTGTTGCTCACAAGTCCTGCAGCCAGCAAATCCTCCTTTCTTACAAAGCAGCCACTTCCATGAGGCACCAAAACATCAAAGTACACACTTAAATCGTTTGCAGGAGAAAGTAACTGCGTAAGTAAGAGCCCAACAATGGTCTTTTGTCCTCCCAGCAACAGCAGTTCCTAAGAACAGAAGAGATGCTTATTCTCAGACACAAGTGAGCAGATCTTCTGACAGTTACAAATTAAGAGATATTTACAGTCAAGACCTGTAATTAAAAGGATGTCTTAATCACTTGGCTAATTTTCTGAAACGAGGAGGTATAACTGATAGTTTGGACTAGCACAGAAGAGGCACTAATTGGCTTTACTATTTACAAGGCTGCTTTACAGCTCCCTCATTTCTCTCTAGATGCTTCGTATCATCTCAACACCATTTGTCTAGGGAATGTTACAAGCTGGACTCTAGCCAGAGGCTGTATACAAAAATGCTTGGTATTTGCTGCTGTTGTCCTTTAATAAGCAGCCTCTATTCCCTCCACACACCACCACTCCTACTGAAGCCAATTCAGATTAGATACCCTTCTAGGGCTGCAAGCATCTGCTAAATGACTGTTTATCAATCCCAGTCAGTTTTGAGAATACCATAACCTTGTGATAAGATTCTCCAATTTAGAATACACTAGCTTAAAAAAAAAGTGCAGAGTAGCACATTTTCATATTTGACTTTCCAAAAGTCACCTTGCAGCTAAAGACAAAGCCAGGAAAGGTTTGAATATTTCTCGAATTCCAAGTATACCACATCTTGGTCACCAGCCTCCAACAGCCTGGCATGCCCATTTAACATTAACAGACAGCAGTAATCAAAGAGAAACAACAAAACTTAGCAAAACGTCAGCAGCTGCCACTTCTCAAAGAAAAAATAAGGCCTGCAAAGCTGTTCATTGCAACTTCACATCTTAGAGAAGCAAAAAAAACCCATACAGCAAGGTATATGCACATTGCAAAGTTAGCGCCGCTTTGCTGTACTTGATTTCTTATGGATACTGGGTTAATACAGGCTGATAACTTACTCAGAAGCCAGCAGGAACATGAAGTTGCTGGAACTACATATATTCTCCTTTCTTTTCAGCAAACTAAGAATTTACAGGCAGAAGTTCCTAAACAAACTATCATTTGTACTCCAAGCAAGGGGGAGTGATGAGCTGGTAGTTAAGCCTAGCTTCCCAGACAAGTGATGGTTTTGGGGGTGGCCTGTTTGCTTTTTATTTGAAAGCTCGATGAACTAAAATACAAAGCAGAGAGCTCCAGCAACCTTACCGACAATTTGTTCGTGGTTGGCATCCCAAGATTAAAGCATCCAACTTCAAAGCTAAAAAGAAGTTATCACCATTACTGTTCATTCAGCTCTTTTCATCTCATCATTAACCAGGCAATAATCTGGCTTTCACCAATGTCAGTAAATTGTCCAATGGATTCAGGAACTGCAGGTGTATGCATCCGTGCACATATTTGGGTTTTTCAGTTGCTGAAAAGCCAAAGTATGCATAATAAATCACATCACTACTACCCGAGGAAATCAGGGAAATACCATAGATCAGATAGAGTCCTTCTGGACGTGGGGAAAATTACTTTTGGTTCACTCTGAGAAAAGCCTCTCTATAAGTAATTTCATCAAAAAGTTTCTCATACAAACTCTGTCCCTATGGCTCAAGTACTAACCAATTTACAGGAACAGATGCGGTTGGGGGAAACGGGAGGGAACCCAATGAAACAAATAGATACCCTCCTGAAGAACCAGCTTCCATGTTAGGTGAAGGACAAGACAGTCTGCTGAGACAAGCATCCTGAGAACGCAGCAGTGGGGTTTCTTTTCCCCTCCCATTATTAAATTCAACTTTGAAGAAGTATTATGAACTTTAAGATCATCCGTTTATGCAAAACTCCTCAGCTTTAGGGCACATCAATCTCCAAACTCTTCATGGAACATTAGCAGGTGATGAATTTGAGACAGGGAAACCTCCAAGTAATCCCACTACCTTCCAAATAATGAGATGAGGCATGCATGGAGAACCATTCATCAGGCTAGCCCACTCCACACAGTGCATTAAGATAAATGCCTGTATCTGCAGCATCTCAATGGAATACAGGTTATTCTTCAGCACAATTCTCTTTGAGGGGGAAAAAAAATTAAGATAATTCTCAAAGCGTGTGCCTCATGACGTTCCACCTGCATGCACCTTCTCTCAACAGGTATAGTGCCTGCGTACTGTCCTGTCATGCAAACAACAACTACCCTCTACCAAATGGTGAGCTAACCTGGATCATTGGGCATTGTTACTCCTGAGGCAAAGTGTGAACAAATCTCCAAGTGTCTCCGTAATAGCAGAGAAGAAATTCTTTAATGTAGCTACAAAATTGGTTTAACGATGTTAGAAAATACACGAAGTAACACCCTTGCGGTTTCATGACATGTCTGGACACAGCTAGCTATTTACTAGAATAGTGACTGTGTGGAGGTAACTGCAGTCCTTTCAGGGGAAACAAGATTGGTATTTCCTAAAGAGCTGGACAGGTGGAGACAATGAAACCACCTCAACCCCAGACTTTAGTTACATACTTTTACACCTAGGGTAAAAAAATACCATGCATACCAGATATAAATCAGGATTCAGTTGTCTATTGAGTCCAGAAGGATCAAAACCTTAAGGTCATCTTGCAGGTGAAGTAATAACAAGATTAAAGACCAGAGAGTGTAAAGGTTTTCCAAGGTAATATGAACAGATTGGACATTCACTGAGTTAGAAAGGCATCTAAAGGAAGGCATCTGGAAAAAGCGCAAAGACAGTCTTTGAAGAGGATCTGAAGCCAAACCCAAAGGCTTCAAACAGCACAAGTCTTACACTTAAGAATGCCCTTGAGAGCAGTGCTCCTGGCTGTCAAGAAGAGGGCTGGATCCAGGGACATTCTGTGACATCTAAGGTGCCATTCAAACACTATTACTTGAGCGCTGATCTGGCCCCCTACTCTAAAGGCCACAGAAGGTAAAAACCCAGGACACTTGATCAACTAGAGGCAGGGAGAGATAGGTGAAGATGCTAACCAGAGAGCCCTTCATCAAGCAATGGGGGAGACTCATCTCCAGATGTACATAAAGAGAATTAGGGTCAAGGCAGTTGGAGACAGGAGAATGGCAGGCACACCACAACTGTCCATTCGTCTAGTGCACAAGGCAAGGGATGTTTTCTTCCTCACTAGCTAGCTTGAGCCACTCCTGGAGAAAGGAAAGAGTACTCTGAAGACTTTCAGCTCTACTAAAGATCAGGGTCAATCAGGTGATCCAGGTTGTGAGACAAGTTTCGGATCAGATGATGTCTCAAGCCTTTTATGAGCTGCCAAAGGAGTTTCTGAAACCACCTCCGGTGCAGTTAAGACACGCTCCTTCTACCTTATTACCTTCTTTATTCCTGCTTTAGTCTAAGACCTGTAAAACCAGTGGCATGGAGGGGAAGCACACAAAGTTTACCTCTTCACCACAGAATCAGCAATGTAATAGAAGTCCTGGACACCAGCCCACTCTTGGTCAAAACACAAGACCTCCTTTTAGCCTGCTACACAAGGGAGTTTGCCATGGCCTTGTCCCATTTGAAGAGGATTTAACATCCCAGTCAGCCAGATGTCAAGTACTGAGTTTATAATGCAAACTTGACAAAAGAATACAGCTCTCCCATGAAGCCCACGGGGGAAACCACAGTAGGGACAGTATCGCAGTGGCAGCTGTATGTAGACTCTGTTTGTTCAAAAGTTGCATGTAGGGGAATACAAATGGTTTTGACAGCACTTCTCTGAATTGGATACAGAGCTGAAAAGCCACCTAAGACAAACCTATTTGAAAAGAAGTGTTTATTAACCTGAACAGCAGCCTGCTAACCCTTACTATCCTTTTTTGTAGTCAGCTGATGGTTGGACAGTGTTAACAAGGTATCCTGGGCTATCACAGAACTTTGGCAGTCAACTTCAAGATGACTGCACCTGGGGATGTTGAACCCCATGCACCAGTACAGGCTGGAAAGCAGCTCTGCTGAGATGGACCTGGGAGTCCTGGTGGATGACAAGCTGACCATGAGCCACCAGTGTGCCAAGGCGGCCAATGGTATCCTGGGGCGCATTAAGAGCAGTGTGGCCAGCAGGTCGCGGGAGGTTATCCTCTCTCTCTACTCTGCCCTAGTGAGACCCCACCTGGAGTACTGTGTCCAGTTCTGGGCTCCCCAGTTCAAGAAAGATGAGGAACTCCTAGAAAGAGTCCAGAGGAGAGCAACAAGGATGATAAAGGGACCAGAGCATCTCCCCTATGAGGAAAGGCTGAGAGAGTTGGGCTTGTTCAGCCTGAAGAAGAGAAGACTGAGAGGGGATCTCATCAACACATACAAATATCTTAACGGTGGATGTCACGAGGACGGAGCCAGACTCTTCGCAGTGGTGCCCAGTGACAGGACAAGGGGCAATGGGCACAAACTGAAACATAAGAGGTTTCAGTTGAATAGGAGGAAAAACTTCTTTACTCTGAGGGTGACGGAGCACTGGAACAGCCTGCCCAGGGGGGTTGTGCAGTCTCCTTCTCTGGAGATATTCAAGGCCCGCCTGGACAAAGTCCTGTGTAACATGCTCTAGGTGAGCCTGCTTTAGCAGGAGGGTTGGACTAGATGATCTCCCAAGGTCCCTTCCAGCCCTTGCCATTCTGTGATTATGTGATTCTGTGACACAAACACCTTGAATCCCAGCATCTATCACATCATGAGTGTTCATATTCTCAAAAGGTAAGACCTAGACTGGATGGGTCTTTGGTCCTGCACATCCAGTTTGGAGATAATATGCCTTACCCTTCATAATTCTGAGGCCACAGATCTGTCCACATTACTGAGGAAATTCATGTTTCCTTGTAAACCATGTTTGGTGACATTGGTCTTTTCAACCTTGTTTTTCTTTATGCTGCTGTCTAAGTACTTCAGTAAGAAATGCAAGTTAAAGCAGCAAGACAGCCAACAGAGTCTGGAAACTGTTGCTCAGAAGCTTTATTAAGATTCTGCCACACTTATGTTAAGTGTAGCCTTTAACACAGGTACAACCAAGACACTGCAAAGGCAGCAAAACCTAATACTAATAGTACTAATAGTCTCAATACTTAGTTTTGCAGTATGATTCCAGGACAGTGTTGAAATACTTCGGCGATGTATTGTTCACTTAGCACCAGCTTCTGAAATTTTACAAGGAGTAGTAGGTTTGCCACCAAACATTTTACATGTCGAACAGAAGAGATGTCCTCAGGGCCATCTCTGAGGATCTTACTATTAGGACTGCACTCAGAGCAGTCCCCAGCAGCTCCAAACTTCAGTACTGGATATGGTCATATCCTCCCAAGGTCTGACTGTAAGGATGTGTGCCCATTCCCCACCCCTCACTTGCTGGAAGCAAGCTTCTCTCTGCAAACGGGTGTACAGCAAGCAGCTTATCAACTGCCTAGCCAAGACGTGGAACCTATCACAAGATCCAGATATTTTGTGCTGAAGTGTGCTGTACCTGATGTAAAATAGGGTTCAATTGTCTGTTCAGTACAGAAGGATCAAAAGCTTATGGTAACCTTACAGGTGAGGTAGTAACAAAATTGAAGGTGAGAGAGCTTAAAGACTTTCTAATTTGCAAGTGAACAGACCAGATGTTCACTAAATCCTGTAGCACTGCCATTCCAACCTTTGCGGTCTCGGCTGACCATGTAAAGGAGCGCAAAGTTCATGCATAGGCACAAAGCATGAAGCTACTTCAAAAAAATTCACCTGGGGCAAGCACATACTGTCAAAGCATCCACAAACACACAAGAACAAAGCATTTTTTTTTTCCACTCTGGGATCCCATCCCTGTTTTGAGGGCTGTTTTGTACATTGCACATGAAGTAGTCATCACATGAAAACAGAAGTCCTACCAAGAGCAGGAGCCACAGACCTAGACAAGCCTGTGTTAACTGGATCAACTTTTATCTTGGCTACAGAACTGCATTTGCTTCTGTGTCCTTAGGCCCCATGAATCTTGTATTCATAGTATCCATAGTTCAAAAAAGCATGGCTTGAAAGGATCTACCTTCAGTCTTGTATGGAGTCTGATAGTTAAAGCACTTTTGTAGTAAGCAGGAGATGAAGATTTGAATCCCTTCAAGTAAAGAAGGAAACTGAACCCAGGTCTCTCTCCAGCAATTAATCTAACCATCAAGCTATTTCAGGAAGCAGGCATCCTCACAAACTATGGCCTCAATGCAGCTGGTATGCACGGGCACACAGTATGGTCAACTGATCGCACAACCAAGTCAGAGGCATGCAAGCTACCGTATCTTCCCTCTCCCCCTCAGATAATTGAATCTGTTAGTTTATACCCAAGACTGCTAACTGGCAAGCAGTTTCAGAACGGAGCCAAGGTGTGATTTCACAACACAGATGAACCACCTTAAATCCCAGGCTGCTACCAACAGAGGCCATTCCCCTCTGGCATGTTCAAACCTCCTGCTTCAGGCCAGTACTCCTCCGAGCCCACCGAGCGCAGACCCAGAGAAGTAAACTGCTGAAAAGCATTGTTCTGTGGCAAGGTCAGTTTTCTGCCAGCTTCGTTTCCTGAACTAGCTTATCGCATTGGCTGCCAACCCCCAGTGCTCACACAAGAGGCTGCAGTGACACGCAGCCTATGTGCGAGAGTAACAGAAACAGGATCACCCCGTTTAACAGCAGCCCAAAGACAGATCAGCTCAGTAGTGCCATAAGCCTGAAAGCACATTCATACTCTTCTGACTACCTCACCATTGCATTTCCAGACTCCAGAGCAATTTAAGCTGAAGCTATAAGTTTGCTCCTGGGTGGGGTGAATTCAGGTGCACACAGAAAGCAAAAGTAAACCTTAGTGTCAACTTGTTCAGTTCTCCCATTTGAAGCAGATCCAAAGCTAAGCTGTTGCTCATCAGGGTTCTAGACCAACTTTTGATTCACGTCCCCCCCGGGCACTACGCATCGAGTAGTTACAGCACGGCATTTCAGACAGACGTACATTTTTTAAAGCTTTTTGTTTCTGATTCAGATCTCTTGACTGACATTTTTAAACTACATTTCTTAAATGGCACATGCCTATAAAACTTTCAGTAAGGTGAATTACAGTATTAAAAGAATATATCCCCACACTAAATATCACTTCATGCTACATCTTTAACCATTAGTCACTGCCTGTCAGGATTAAAGACCAAGTTTTGACTACTACAGCTGTATCGAAGACCCTTTTCACAATAGAGATTTCCAAAAATGCCCAAATAAAAAGCGTTCACTTACGTGCAGAGAATTGATTGGTCCTCACGGTCTGCAAAACAAGAACAAACATGGTTACAGCTTTTTGTTTATACTGTCCTTTAATTTGCAAGACAGTTTATTTTAAATGAATGTTTCAAAAAAATTCAGCTTTTCAGCTTAACAATTCTAAGGACACTCTCAAGCAATTTTAATAATATCCCTTAAATTTTACAGTTCACACACCCACCCTCAAACAACAGCTTAGACACTCCTAAAAGTTCTGCCATTTCATATAATAACCCCAAAATTTTGGTTAAATTTAATAGTCATCCACAGTATTCTTTTTACCCATGCTTTCAGACAAAGCTGGCTGAACAGCTTTTATTCTGTATGCACCCTTTCCCAGATTAATCAAATTATTTAAAATCTTAAGTATTAATAAAAAACCCACGTTTTAGGTATACAATACTAATGACCAGACACTTGGAAATAGCACTAATATCTCCAGCAAACAAGTACTTCACAGATATTTTTTTTCCTTCCTTTTTTTTCAGTGAACATGCAAGCCTGAAGTGCTTCCATAGCTTAGCTTATTCATTAAAGACTTGTCAAAAAGACATCCAGGGAAATATCTAACAGAGCCAACCTCTGCAATATGGTGCGGCTCAGCACTTTTGTGACACCCACTGCCACACTCGTGACCTTTGGAAAGAATGCCTGAAGGTCAGTTATACCCTGCAAGAGGTATTTCATAATTACAGGAGCATTACAGAACATATTTCAACATCATACACTCGATATTAAAAAGCATATCATCAAAACATTCAAATACACCTGCAAAGATGTAAAAATGTTTCAGTTAAAGGTGTTCACCCCCTGTTTGAGCCAGGGTTTTTAATGAATTCCAACATCTTTTTCATAAATGTGCATCACAAAGATCTTGCTTTTACACTTCAGCTGCTTGTCACTAGCTCCAAAAGAACACAATCTCGCAAGCTCAGAACTTCAGACAGGTTTTCTGTTCTGACTGGTAATTTGTAATAGATTACATAATAAATAAAAAAAAAAATCAACCTTTGTTTTGTTCAAGTGTAAAGCTCAGGACTAGACGTTAGGCTCCCTACCACTCTCTGTATACACCCCTTCTCCTTGAACGTGAGGCTCTGACGGACCACAAAAAGGAAGCAATTGGGATGTGATAGTCATTATTCCTTTGAGGACACAGAGTTCAATACCAGCAGGATGAACAGACAGTTTCAGTTGCTACAAGGCAACTTTTCCCCACATGCTTAATAAGTTTGAAACAGATCTATGCCCACATACATACAACCTCAGTACATTCATGACCATTTCTAGTAAGCAGAATAATGTAAACAACATTTCACATTGTTTCTAAATGGCTTCAGAAAAACTATTGTTATACTGAGTTGCAAATTAATGCTTAGTTTTGCAGACTGTATGAAATCAGTCAATCCTACCTATGTAGTGACCTGAGCTCATAGCACTGTTGGATAACAATTACTATTGAAGAAGAATTTCAACTTTAGCTGGGGAGCATGTGTAAAAAAAAAAAAAAAAAAAAAAAAAAAAGAAATCCAGCAGCAAGCTGTGCTTCCCCCATTACACTGCCTGACAAACCACCCAGATACAACAGCAGCTCATGCTCAGCCACAGCAGCTCCCTGCACAGGCTTGCCGCCCAGCAGAAGAAATAAGAGTTTCAGCACAGACAGGTGGGACTGCCAGTCAGGGGTTTAGATCAGCTTACAGGCTGCCAGGGAGCCTGGCAACTGAGGTATACAGCCAAAATAAAGACAGGCTGCTGTTGAAGGGACAATCATGTCCTGTCCCCTTCCTCCAGCTGTGCCAGCACCCATGTCATCTGTGTAGCACAGCCAAGGGGTGAGCAGAAAAGCTGCCTAACACACTGCTTTTTAGTCTGATTTGTGTTGAGCTGGATCAGAGCCCTCTATGTGCCCTGTAAGACTGTGCAAGAAATGGTACTGGTGAACGGGAGACACGAGATGCCGTTTCTATACGGCAGCCCCAATTTACATTGGATCAACAGGCTCATATAGACACGACGCATCTAAAAAAGCAAATCAGCTAAAAAAGACATGGTCTCAGCAAAATACTGTTATTTTGATTAGTTTATGAATAGAAGGTTTGAAGGACGAAGTCAAGTTTTCAAATCAGGCAGATGCTAGTCAGCTGCAGCAATACGTGGTAAACGAGAGGCTTGTGGACTGCACCACTGGCAAGTGTTAGACTACATTTTAACATCAAGTTAAATGAGGTGCTTTCTGACTGAAAAATGTTAAATACAGGCAAGCAGTTGTACTTTGAACCACTTGTACTAGCTTGTTCAAAAGTGGCAAGAAAGACCAGTGACGCTCTTACCCATTGTGCAAACTGCATTGGGTTGCACTTCACCAGGAGCACAAGTCAAATGCTGCACCCACGTGACTATTTGTGTCCTGCAAGCAGATGTTAGCTCCAAAAATCCTACCTATAGGGTAACAAACAGAGCAGAATGATTGTAGTAGGAGAGCAGAAGAATATTAGTTTAGAGTATTAAAAACAAGAAAGCAAGATTCAGAAAGTTGGTGATACTCCTGACAAGGCTGCAGGGATAGTATCCATCGTTTCCTACATCTGCATGATAGCATACTACCTCCTCTACAGACACACCAAAAAAAAGGAAGGGTGAAGCCTATGACTGCAAGAAATAAAAGCTGAGAGGAGGCAAAAGCAGTGGGAGGTATGACAAAAGAAATGTTAAGAGAACATTCATAAAAAAAGTTTACTGTGTCCAGTTCTGGGCTCCCCAGTTCAAGAAAGATGAGGAACTCCTAGAGAGAGTCTAGAGGAGGGCTACAAAGATGATGAGGGGACCGGAGCATCTCCCCTATGAGGAAAGGCTGAGGGAGCTGGGCTCGTTTAGCCTGGAGAAGAGAAGGCTGAGAGGGGATCTCATACAAACAAATATCTTAAGGGTGGAAGTCATGAGGATGGAGCCAGACTCTTCTCAGTGGTGCCCAGCAACAGCACAAGGGGCAATGGGCACAAACTGAAGCATAAGAGGTTCCAGTTGAACGTGAGGAAGAACTTCTTTGAGGGTGACTGAGCCCTGGAACAGGCTGCCCAGGGGGGCTGTGGAGTGAGTGTCCTCTGGAGATACTCAAAGCCTGCCTGGATGATGTCCTGTGCCCCCTGCTCTGGGTGAGCCTGCTTGAGCAGGTGGGTTGGACTGGGTGACCTCCCGAGGTCCCTTCCAACCCTTGCCGTTCTGGGTTTCTTCTAGTTTCTACATACAGCAGCTGGTCTTACAAGTCCCACCAGAAAACTTCTTGGTACCAGCAGGAGACAAACCCCAGAACTCCAGCACTCAGATGTACCATATGCCCAGTTGTCAGCATAAACTAGAAAAAAGTGCAACTTTCTGTCCCTGACCTGTTTCCAGCAGTAGCTAACAGTGACTCCTGCACTTCACAGGCAACTCCATATGCCAGAAAAAAAAATTCAAGATAACATAGGACAGAACAAATATTTGTTCTTTTAGAAGAAATTGCTGAAGGAATGCCAAGTTGGTACCATGACTAGAGTGGAAAGTTAGTATTTCCTAACTTTAATATTTATTGAGACATTTCTTGAAGTGACAACTTGATTTGCCCCCCAAGAATAACTTCTCTCTGTAGCTACACCACTTTGTCAAAAAATTCAGTCCCCTCTAAACTACAGCTCTTCAGTTTATCACTTCTTAAAACCTTAAAAACACAGATAACATTTGCCTTGAAATCAAAAGTGGTTTATTTAAAGCTAATGCACATTTGTCAATGCTTTGTATCATGACACATTTCACTTGTCCATTTACCACACAAAGCTAGTGTTCCACAACATGCAAGACACACTGTGTGAGTTTTACCCAATTAGTCCTACAAAAAGTCTGCAAGCCCAGACAGTTGTACGTATTTTGTCATTGCTAGAAGCTCCAGCAAGCGCAACAGAGCTTTTTTATTTTCTGTGTCCAGGCACCTGAACTGACACAGACCTTGTGAAGAAGTTACCGGGTACTCAAGTATGTTACTCCAAATCCATTTTTCTGTGTCCACCTGGACTCTGAACCTCACAGACTATAGAAGTGGAAGTAAGACAACAGCAAGCTTCAAGTTTTGCCTTCTGATTGATCACTTACACTAATGGCCAGTTCCAGCATCCAGCACTCAATTAACAGTAACAAAAAATTACAGCTTAAAGGCCGAGGATGCTGCTTTATGCACTGTCAAATGCCAGATGTCTTTTGTCCCAAGAAGAAGAGCTGATCTCTCCGGACTCATTCTGAAAAAGATTCTGACAAAATTACTAACATGGAAGAGTTACTTATGGTTTGTTTGTTTTGATTTTCTCCTCCCCCAAACAACACAATTTATCCGCAGTCTTGATTTTAAAGCAACTGGTCCCATCCCTAAAGGCTCCTTAGAGCACTAACTACATGTTAGCCTGTGTTTTGAAAGAACTGAACCCTTATCTGACATTTTTGCCAGATTTGTTTTCTGGGGCAGGGAAAAAGCACAAGAGTTCTCATCTTTGAACATACATCTCCATAAAACTTCCAAAAAACTGTGTGATTCTGTGACCCAGCTTCAACCTGAAGGGCAGCAGGCAGCCCACAAGGCAGATTTTTTTTAATGACAGAGAACGTGCCTAACTCTTAAAAAATAATCTGCTATCCTTTGCAGAAGTTTTAATAGCAATTTTTTATTAAAGCCACAGAGTTTTGAGGTGGTTGTTCATGGAAACCTAAAAATATTTGGAAACACTTAACTTTCTACACAAGTCTCGTGACTCTTAAGAACAGACCAAAAACATCTCTCTCCAGCCAAGTCTGCATGAGATAACATCACACCATCAGACAGAGATTTGTAGGAATACATAAAGACCAGAGCAATTCCACAAATCCCTTGGGATTTATAAGCAAGTTGCAGGAATAAAAAGCAGAACAAGTTAGCAGACAATCTTCATCTCCAACCTTAAGTGCAACTGAAATAGGAAATACAAATAAGTTACTCTTAGGAATAGCAATAGAAAATTTGACATTAGTTGCCTCTAACTCCACAGAACAGGTGAGAAAGTGTGTTGGTCTGGAACAGTTGATACTCTGGACGAAGTCACAACAGGTTGGTTACATTTTGAGCACAAAAGTAGACGATTTAGGGGGGGAAAGCACCTATAAGATGACTTAGATAACACAGCTTTTACTATCAGCACTAAATATCTTTCAAGTTACTCCCCTATAACCCAGTATAGTTTGATTAAAAGGCTGAGCCAAACTAACAGACTCCAGTCTCTTAGAGAAAGGAGCATCACATTTCTGCCATACCCACAGCCCAGCTTCTGTCCTCTGAGCAGACTCTGGTGCCTGTCTGATCACAGGTAAAAGCAACTCAACTCCCTAATCAAAGATACCCAGAAACTCAATTTAACTCAGTCAGATGAATATAATAAGCATGAGGACAAGAACATGGTAGGAGGAGATGAAATAAGAGGACCAAGCTCTTAATTCGAGCTATGTATAAGACCAACCCTTTGGTTTTAAACCAATGCATCAAGAGAAGTGTGGCCAGCAGGTCGAGGGAGGGAATTCTGCCCCTCTACTCTGCTCTGCTGAGACCTCCCCTGGAGCCCTGCGTCCAGCTCTGGAGCCCTCAGCACACGAAGGACATGGAACTGCTGGAGAGGGGCCAGAGGAGGGCTACTAAAATGATCTGAGGGCTGGAGCACCTCTCTTACGTGACAAGCTGAGAGAGTTGGGGTTGTTCAGCCTGGAGAAGAGAAGGCTGCAGGGAGACCTGATAGCAGCCCATCAGTGCTTAAAGGGAGCCTATAGGAAAGATGGGGAAAATCTTTTTAGTAGGGACAGCTGTGACAGGACAAGGGGTAATGGATTTACACTAAACCAGGGTAAGTTTAGGCTGGATATAAGGAAGAAATTCTTTACAATGAGGGTAGTGAAACACTGGCATGGGTTGCCCAGAGAGGTAGCGGAGGCCCCAGCCCTAGAAACATTCAAGGTCAGGTTGGACAGGGCTGTGAGCAACCTGATCTAGTTAGCGGTGTCCCTGCTCCCTGGAGGGGGTTGGACTAGATGACCTCTAAAGGTCCCTTCCAATCCAAAACATTCTATGATTTGTCCCACTGGAATCTACCACTTTAGAGATATACAGCTTGGATTTAAGTATATCCCAAGACCATCACATTCAAGTTGCACAGAGAAGGGTTACTACAGTATTCCTAATTTGAAAAACAAAGTTCCAAAATTATGCAGAGTCTATGAATAAAAACAAAATCTGATTTTCCGCTTATGAAATAAGCTTTCTATAGACCTGTATGTCCTTTGGAATGGAAGAATTTGGAAGCACAAAGGCAATACAACCTGACACTAGCCTTAGGCTGAAGCTACCCTGCTGCTGTAATTCAGCTTGAGCTGCCACTGATGTCTCTGCTTCCCCTGCCCAGTTTCACCATCCCATTCCTCCCTTTGAACCAGCAGCCGATCGTGCAGATGCATGAGCTGCTAGTTCAAGTAGCTGATAGAAGTAACAAAATTTAGTTTTCAACCAGATCAGCTCCCTGATCCAGTTCATAACATGGCCACACAAACACTGGAACTGGTGTATGGGAAGCAAGAGAACCACCTCTTGTCCCAGTTACCCACACTCTGGTCATCCTAACGCCACCGCCAAAGCACACTACCCGGCTGCAAACCGTTCTCAAGCAGGCAGCTGCTGCCAGCAGAAGGTGCCACCTCCTCCATCCCCAGCCTACATTCACACTGCCTCCTGCCAGCCAGCTCCAGTAGTCACCTCCACCTACCATGAGCCGATCAGGGAGCCATACAAGCAGAAAAGTAATTCTATCACAACATATAAAAGGGGAAAAAAACCAAACAAACCCCAAAAGAGCAGCCAGCACAAGGGAGATGGAGCAACGAATAACCAGAGTGAGTTTTACCCTTTTGGCAGCAGCTAATCATTAGATCGGCTTAGGCTGTATCAAGCTATATATTTAGCATCTGGAAGTATCAGACGTCGAAGCATTTCTTTCACTCTTGCTCTCCTCCTCCTTTTGCTTCCACCCAAAGGAAGGCTGACTCTCACGCCACAAGGCAAGAATCAGCCGCTCTGTTTAACACCTACTACTGCAGAGCTGAAAGACATCTCACTGATGCAAGGAGCAGCAGCCACATGAAGGAAACATGGTCATACAATGCTGAACACTACAAATGCTTTAAAGAGAGGCCAAGGAGAATTACCAGAATACAAGAAGGACAAGAAGAACTACAGCTCTGAAAGCCATTTTTCCCTGCACTCTCTTAAACCTACTTCGCTCTCATCTCCCCAGAGGAATATGCTCTGGGGACAGCAACTGGCAGCTCCTCAGACAAACCTGTTGGCTGGCTGCAAAAGAGTTGCCATGTTTTCTTCTTTGAAAATCCAGTAAGAATAGATCCTGATGTTTACCTTACTATGTATATATATAAAGATATATTACATAATCATAATATACGTAAGATAATATACAATACGATGCATGAAGTTTTGACTGGAAGAATACAAAACATTTTACTCCACATCCCTTCTCTCACCAAGCTATGGAAGGATTTCCCCCCCCCAAACTAACAGACTAGACCTAATAAAACGCCCATTAACTCTGGGGAAGGTTCCACATGTACATGAAACACATTTGTTGGGCAATTGGTTCAGGCAGGATGTTCTGAAAAGTCATAGCTCAAAGCTATAGAGTCTGTCTACAAAAGAACTACTGTATTTTAACAGAGCAGCTTTTCTTAAAAGCATGACTTAGTTCTGCTTTAGTCACACTACAGTCATTCATAAATCAATACAAGATAATCAAACAGAAAAGGAAGAATCTGTCTTCAAGTTTCCTACAGAAACTCAAAGGGAGTAGCATTGCAAGCACACAAATTTTATCAGAACTGAGCTTAAAAGTAAACAGATGCCCACCCTCTACAACTGTCTTTGCTCCAATTGCTCTTTTACACCAAGTACTGCAAACATCCAAATCTGCCTTCACCCCTCATGGTTTGACTCTGAACGAATGGAAGCAGCCATCTGGAGCTATCCCACACAGTAAAGCGCCCAACTAGAAAGCCAGTTTTTGAGCTTAATGCAAATACAGACACCTATGAAAACAATTCCATAGGTGCATTACATTAAATCTGAAAGCAGGTATCTCCAATTACTTTGACAGCAACTACAATTCTTGTCAAACACAGTAACTTTCATACAAACATTGACTGCCTCACAATCCCACCACCCTTCCTATAAGCATCTTGCCTTTTGCATCCAGCCTTTATTTAGGTAAGAACATGAAATAAGTGTGCCAAGATAAAAAGGTTAATTCTAGAAAAGCAGTGAAGATGGATGCATGCTTTCCTGACTCAGGCTGAAGAAAAAGCTGTGAGCTACTACACATCCAGCAGGAAATTATGGAGTTCTCATTTGCAGGCATATCGAGGGCTGTCCTCCCTAACACAAGATCTTGCAGCTCATTCAGTTTGACATAGTCTTTCCTTTTATTTCTCCAGAGCATGAAATACCTATTCAGCAGCAATAAAACGTCAGCCTCGTTTCTGTAGCCAGCATAACCAAGAAAGTTGATGCTTTTGTTGGGCTGGAAGAAGGCAACTTTGATATTTCTCAAATGGGAGAAATTGGCTTTCCAAAAAGAGACAGTGGTGTAGTGGGAATGGCGGGTTCTTGTTTATTTTTAGACAATATTTAATACTCAGGTGCCATAGCCCATAATCCAAGAAAAGCTTGGTTCCCTGGTTGATAGCCTTGTTTGTTGTGGAAGTCAGGCTTAGAAGATCTGTGTATATTTGCCCTCTGCTGTAGGTGAATAGGCTCAAATATCAGTCTGTTCCAGGACATTTAAAAATTGAATTCCTGACAGTTTTGTGAAAATGGGTCACTGCTTGGAGGCAGGACTACCTTCCTATCAGCACAGATTTTGCTACTGCCAGAGCATCCACAGGATTGGGTCAAACATGCTACATAGCATTATAAAGCACGCCAGTGGTCTGACAATCTGCCATTCTTCAGTTCCAAGCCCTGAATAATTTTTTTTTTCCTTCTTTTCTTTAAACCAAGTCCAACTGGACTGATAAGCATGGGAAGAGATCTGGTTACAGGGATGAAGTATAGCCTTTATATTTTGTGTTTGTCTTTAAAATTGTTGCCTAGTTACTCCATAAACTATCAAACACTTAACACCATGAAGTGACTTGCAACAAACATCTCTAACTAAAGTATAATAGGAAGACTGACAGGCACAAGTTTGTTTGCCGAGTACCTACCTTACTGCAGACCAAATATACCCTGACACACTTATGCTCACCAGGAGATTTCTGCAATAGCACTGTTTATCCTACGTTTCACCTCTACCTTTAGTTGAGCAATAATCTTTACTATGTACAGCTTAGTCATTCACTCTTCAGTGTACATTCTGCAACTGCACAAAAAGACAAGGGCAGTTTACAGCAATATAGGCAGTATTTTGCCAACAGTAATCCATTAAACATTCAAGTGAAGTTTCCAGAAAGCATGTAATTTGCTAACACTATACAGCTGACATTTCAAGTTATAATACCTATATTTAATCAAGCCAATACCGACTATTTAAGGAAGCTGAACCTACACATGCCCAAAGCACCTGATGTGATACATCCACCAGTGCTAAATGAGCTGGACAAGATCACCATCAGGTTACTCTCTTTGGGAGGTTTCAGGTGACTAAAAGGATGGAGACATCATAGGTATCTTCAAGAAAGGCAAGTAGGATCATTGCGCTGTCCTTCTCAAAGCTGGAAGGAACCTCTGGAGGCTAGAAATGATCAAGGACACTGGCACTCTTTAGGGGAAAACCATCTCTCGATGTACCTTGAAACTACATTTATCCTTTTCTTCTGGCCTTGTCATCATCAGCTTATTCATCTGTTGGTTGGTTTTTACATCTAAGTCTTATTTGTTTGAAACTGTCAAGCAATGAACTTGCAGAAAATTCTAGTTCTTTGTCCTAAACCATGTAATGCTGTAATTTATACTAGAAGAAAGATGAAATTCAGGTACATTCCACTTCTTACAGGTATCCAGTGGTTTTAAGATTTAGAATAATAATATTTATCAGTTTTCCTTCATCAGTGCTCAGACACTTTTCCCACAAAACACTGAAAGCTCCCAATGCTGGCTTAGACACCAGTCCCTGAGGAACTGTATCAAAACTCTCCCTCCAGCCCAATGTTGTCCACTTCAAAGATAAATACAATAGTGCTGTTTTAAATCAATTACCAATTCCCAACTTTGCCTGTTTACCTAGGATTTCCCATATACTGATATGATACAAGACAGAGCCATCCAGCATCTACTGCATTTCCTCTCCTAGAAACCAGCCTATCCAAGAAAGCTGTCAGGCTGAACTGCCACAAACCACTTTTCTCAGACCAGTATTTCATTCTTGCCTCTTTCATGTACTTTCTAATTGCTCCAAGACACCTCCAAGTCTTTAGTGAAGGACTGGGAAAGCACCTCTTCACTGTGGGGTGGGAGCATCAATGTCAAGACTCTGTAGGCATGCCTGCTATTTGTGAAGTTAAAATAACA
The DNA here is from genome assembly GCA_017310255.1 of Butorides virescens. Classification (NCBI taxonomy): domain Eukaryota; kingdom Metazoa; phylum Chordata; class Aves; order Pelecaniformes; family Ardeidae; genus Butorides; species Butorides virescens. Next base: position 12,212 of record JADKXX010007042.1, on the reverse strand, counting down.
AAAGCTTTTTTTAAAAAAAAGTTCTATCCCTTACTCTGAAAGATGTGAGATTTGAGATAAATCACAACAGCCATACTTCAGTGTGCCTTGCTGACTGACTGCTAAATATGTTAGTTGTTATCAAATGAAGCATAGCAGAGGTCAGTCAAACCCCAGTCACAGTTTACCCTGCAACTTGTTTACGGTGAACCATAGCACTGAATACAAGTATTTCTTGCACACCTACAGCAGGCTTCATGACCACGCTCATCATTCACTCATTCACCCCAGATAGCTCAGGCGACTAAGCTAACACCACATCATCACACCCTGGAAGAAGCAGCCAAGCTACAAATTAGGGCTATTTTAGAAGTCACAAGTTAGGCATTTGCAACATTAGCTTGAAATTACCCAAATTCCTAAAGAAGAAATTGTGACATTTGTTTTCAGAGTTGCTAGCCAGGGCTGAATCAGCACAAAAGAAAACAAATAGCTATTAGACTATGTTCTGCCCACTTAATGAAACTGTGGGTAGCTTCTCCATTACATACCAGATAGAATTTGAGGGGTTTTTTTTTTAGTTCTCATTAAGTTTGAAGCAGCTCAAACATGGTTCATGTTTTCACTGGCAGTGTTTCACTACCTTTATTAACTATCATTAAGAATTTCTAAGGTTAGACTTACTAAAGCTTTTAAAACAGAGTTGCTACACTTGCAAGCAGAAGTTAATAGGTAACACATTCCCTTACCTAACAAATTCATTCAAACAGATATGGATTTACATCAAAACTCGCAAACATCCCTAATCTATTCTGTAATACTGAAGTTATTTAGCCTGTTGAAACGGGTGACTGCTGGAATTTGGGAGATGAGCAGAGAACACTAGGCAGCCTTCAGTTTGGAGAAAGACCAGAGAAAACTGCACAGCCCCAAGGGCTGACCCACGCTGTGAGCAACAGCCGAGATGTACAAACAGACGATACACGAAGAGGGAAACAACTTGGCCTGTGAGAGCACTCCTGATGCACGGCACCACTGAAGCCAGTGGGGCAGCTACAACTCATGTGACTGATTTACCAGTAATGCCAACGACTGGGTCTCACACAAGTGTTTAACACAACTTGGCTGAAGGGCAGTAACAATCCATAAGGCAGCAACTTCTTAAACTGCTCCAGCTAGAGCCGCAAGGGCTTGCTCACTTATGCTTATTGTTTTTCAAATAGCACAGATAAGCAGTTCTCAGCCTTCCCAATTCATGGCTCCCAAAAAGCTATCCCAGTAGAAAAGAAGAACTCCTAAATCTTCTACACAGGCCCTCCCTATGCTTACTTTTCAGTTTTTATTTGCATGCTGCTTAGAAGTAACCTAAGATTAGTAGTAGTTAGCAAGCCACAGGCTGGAAGAGGTTTATTTAGACTGTAGAGTATTCAGCTTAGCAGTGGTTTCTATTCTCCATCAACCCTGCTTAAGTTGTTCTGTTTCCCCATGTCATACAATTTTGCCTAGACAAAGATTACACTGTCAACCAAAACAATGTCTCAAGGAGGTCCTTTAACTGTAATATCTGCCATTTAAGCTCACTCAATTAACTTCTGCTCTTTTCCTTCCCAAACAAATAAGCAAGCACAAACCACTTAAAATAACTGGCTATGAACCAACTTTCACTCTAGTGGGCTCTTCCTAAGCTGTTTCTTTATGCCCGAACTCCACGCGTTTGGGAAGATAGCAAGGTTGGTAACAGTCCATAGCTAGGCTTTCTAATTCCAACACAACATCATCAGTGGTTTGGCTTTTTGTTTTCAGCCACACAGGGGACAGGACACAGATCATCCATCACATCACCCACCCCACACCCCCCCCGTAAGGTCAGCATCTCTATACACATCAGTGATTTTAACACATCATCTAGCAACAGCTAGGCTAAAAATTTATCAGCATTTTTCTGATGGTATTTTCCAAGATCCATAACAAGCCTTCTGATGACTGTGTCAATCTGAAAATACTTGAAGTCCCAGATTTGCTCTATAGACTTCTTACACTCTGTTCTTCAGCAGTGGAGTTACTTTTTCTGATCACTGAACACCATAAGAAGTACTAAAACACTTTCCCAAGAGAACATGTAAAAGTCACCATTACAGTCTCATGAGACATTCCAGGAGACAAAAGCTCATGAGCTTCCACCACTTTACATGCACAATATAAATCCATCCTTCAGCTTTTAAAGAAAGATTCCCAGGTACATTCAGGTGTCCTTTCCTTTGGAGGAAAGACGTTGACCTCTATTTCTTTAACATGAAAAGAACTTTTACTCACATGTGCTTGTGCACACACACAAACATTTTGTTCTCCCCTTTGCCATTTTTCTAATCAGTGGCACCATATTCCTTATGCAATTTACAGCAGGGAAATCTTTAAAATCCTCTTCTCTCTCTCCCTTGTGTACACGGACCCGACACAAACTTTTGTTCTGGAAGTACAAGGCACTAAGATTAATCTGAGTTTTCGCTGCATCTGCTGATAATTAAAGTAATCCTTCCCTATCAGAAATGGCCATGAACAACCACCATTTACAAGGTGGCTTCAATTGGTGGTTTTTTCTACTTAGCTTAACACTGTTTCCATCTAAAAAATTTAATGTCTATTACCTTAAGGGGGGGGTAGTATCCCCCTGTGGAGGGCAGGAGGCGAACAGGAGGACCATCTCCCCACCAACTACAACTTTTTTCCACACACTTTCAGCACCTAACACCCTCTCTCTTCCAGCCTTAGTCTTCCATAAGAAAAAAGGATATGAAAATGAAGGATACGAGAAAGAAGAGGATAATTGTTGCAGGAATTTTTGACCCAGTAACTACCGTGAATTAATTCCTGTACTAAAGGCAATGTTTCCCTGTGGTTTTCGGGGGGGGAGGGAAACATTAATCTCACCTTCTAAATCTATGTCATTTGAGATGCTGAATGTAACCATGAACAGCTACTGCTTTAAACAGATACAGTGACATTTTACTAGTTGCTTCTTCTTAGCCAGTTTAACACTGAAGAGTAGCAAGAAATAATACTTATAGAAAGCACCCCAATAAAGACTAATTAAGCTCCATACAGTCATAATAAACAGCTGTGCTACAGTTTCCAATGGTCTCAGCAGCCTCTTAAAAGCCAGCTGCAGCACATTCCCGCACTCCTACCACTCCCATGACACTCTACCACCCTCCGGTCTTATGAAGACACAGACTATTTCCATTTAATCCATGTGCACTTTTATGTGTGGGTTACAAAGTAAACTTACTGATACAGCAAGATAGACCACACACACACTTAGAATCGGTATCACACACTCCAGTGGCAGAATGGGAAGGACCAAAATTAGCAGGTAAGGAGGATTTCCCAGAACACTTTCCCAGTAGCCAGCAAATTCTCCTGCAATTTCCTGATCCATCATTGTCAAGCTTCAATTTCATAAATTCCTCAAATTGCCTTTTGGACAAGCATAGGCTTTCAGCGCCCATTATACCCTGAGGCACAGACTACCACAGTTTAGCTATGCTGTTAAAAACATTGCTTCTTTTGGTTGTTTTGAGTATGTCACTTGAGAATTTCAAGTAATGACCCTTTGTTCTTGCATAGGAAGAGATGGGGCAAAGCAGGGAGGATCCCAATTCCCCCTCCCTGTGCCACTTCAGAATTATATCTGACCTGAATTATTATTTCCACACTGAATGCAGTTTTGATAATTTCAGTTGTTCTTTGAATGTCTTCCTGTCATATTTCCTCTTCACCCAAAGCACAGAAAAGGCCAGAGTTGCATAAAGTGTTGAAGATAAAGTGTATTATAAGTCTATGGCAAAAGTGTTTTCTGGTTTGATCCCTTTTCCAGTTACTCCTCACGGTCTCTACCTGATCTATAACCATTGCTGAACACTGAATTTAGATTTCCACAGATCTGTTTCATCCCCTACAGGTCCTACTCAAGTAGTAACAGCTCCCAACACCACTGAAGTTCATTCCCCCTGTACACCCCACAGCAGCAGGCTCGCAGGCTATTCTAACCTCCTGTATGCTCCGAGGTGCAGTTCTTCACACCGGGCTCTCATTTTTGCTACCCTGGATAACAATATAAGCCAGGCACCCCCCTGACCACCTCTTTTCCTTGTTTATAAACTTCTTGTCTAGAAAGAAGCATGAACACAAGAACAAGTTCCAAAGGGTTTTGAGCAGTAACCCTGCCAAACAGTAAAAGCAGAAAACAATGGACAAGCTTGGTCAATCTTTAACTGGTTCTTTACATATACGGAGGCTTTTCCTTGTGCTGCAGTTACTTAAGAGCCTCTGGTTAGGCTTGCTATCAAATTACTTTTGGAAAGCCACATAGGTCATATGAGAAAGCCATCTCTTGTTCGTACAGATTCATTCACAGATCAATGCATTTGTGAGGCATGACCTCTCTTTTTAAAAGCCATATGGAGTCTTTATATACGATGATATGTGTATGTATATTCCTGCAAATGCTAGTTTTAGACTTTGGAACAATTTCTACCAAAATGTTTGGCACCAATCATGAGCTTACTGTTCTTCGTGTTCCCAGATCTGAAAGGGAATCTCAGAAAGATAGCACCCAGTAGCTAGCATCCAGGTGCTTCGGTACCAAACGTTCTATGCCAAAGTGTTCATGTACAGCACAGTCAGTCAGTCAGCTATTCCATCTCTGAGCTTACGAGTTTGGTTCTTGTGTTTGCTACCATCATTTTTCTATTCACTAATCCTTCAGTTCGAGATTCGTGATGTTTTCCTCAAATGAATGCCCCCAACAGCTTCATAGCAGACACACAGAGAAAGACTTAGTTGCATTTTTCCCTGCTTTTTCCTCTGGGTTTTCTTTCTACACATCATCTGATGGCTTTACCATCACTCTGAAAAGCCCTAGAATAAAAAGAATCTTAATGCCCCAGAATATTCAGAAAGCCAGCAGCTTTTATACACCTTGCTTTATGGAACAGCAGACTAGAGGTGCACAATACCTCACAACTCTGAATCGCTGAGGAAGGTACATGAAGTCTGGCAGGAGTACCTGAAAGTACCACGTATGGACAAGCAAAAGGAAGCTAGATACACAGCAAGATATAAACTGGCAATTGTGTGGGTGATGTGAGCCTTGAGTTATTGAAGACCAAAAGCAGACGACGCCAGCCCCTCACCACCTCTCTCCACTTGCTAAGTTATAGAAATTGTTCCATACTTGTTCCTTCCTTGCTAGAGTATAACAAAGAAATTTAAGTAAAGAGGAAGGGGGAGTTAAAAAGAGCTACTGCAATTGCTATCAGTAGTAGTTATAGCACAGCTAAACTCTTAGTTCAACACCCTACAGGAATGCAGACAGGAGTGACAAAAAAAACAGCTATTGTGCAAAACATGTAACATCTAGCAGCGCTGTTACAGTGCAACATGCTGTCAAGGTTAGAATACATGAAAGTTTTCGTTGCACAAGCAATAATGTCTTGATGCATGTCATCTGAAGGCTAAAGCCAAGCAGAAGTGAAGTATCCATTTCACAACTACCTAGAAATAAATGGAGTTTAAATTAAAATAAAGCTTCAGAGTAGAAGCAGGTGCTGGCTGAGCAATATGCACAAAATGATTCATCTCATGAATGATTTCATAAGTTGGATGCACTTTGTCTTGAATTCCTGTCTGTAGGCTAGCACAGTCCCAATTCGATTATGAGGCCAGCATACAGAACAAGTTTTAAAATTAAAATTATTATCAGTTGGTCAGAATATCAACTGAAAAGACCATGGAACTGGCTAATCCATTGCAACACTTTACTTCAGAAGTGGGGAGAAAACAGCCACAGCACCAAAGAAGCTAAGAATTCTTTATGTAACAATTTGCACTCCTGTCTCATTTTTAAATATAAGAAAGTTACTTTGTGAAGTTACACAAATTTAAGTCAACTACTTCAAGTAACACTTCTAAGCAACTGAGCCTTAAGAAAAAAAGTTGTTTACTGTAAATATCATCATGCCTAATTAAGTTCATAACCTTGAGGTTGAACGCCAATGAAGAGCAAGCACCCAAACACATTTTGACACAGAGAAAGACAAAGGTTAGGAACTGTTGTCACAAGCACTAGAGTACTAAAACTCTTCCAACAGTAACAAAAAAAGTTAAGAAAAAGACCTAATAGTATACTATAATCTAGTTCTAGAAACTAAGTTCATTGATTATCGGTACTGATGTCATTCAGAGATGGTCTATAGCAAGGCACAGTAATTTAAATCATGACAAAAACTTGACAGTCACTGAAGCACACAGATTTAATGCCAAGAGACAGAATGGAAGAGTGAGGGGAAGGGGATCAAATATTGCACAATAGGTTCACCTGACAGAAACATTTCTCATTTTACTTCAAATTCAAAAATAATGAGGCAGAAGACTATTTCAGTCTGTTGTATTTCAGATTTTTCCACTTCATTTCTTGCTTCAAGAATCCCTTTCCCTCCACTCAGCCATTAAGACCACTGTATGCCACATTCCTACTGCTATACAAACCAATCTTGATGTTAACACTATTGTCACTTAAGTGTTTATATTCCACACCAGCCTGATTGGACAAAGTGAAAACACAGAAATCACAACAGAGCAGAGGGGCGTATAAATCCTTCATATTACATGTACCAAGCAGCTAGTTCTGCTTAGACTGCCATCCTGCACTCTGCAACTAGTTAAAAAGCTTTGGGGAATCTTTCGGTAAATCCAGATGTAATGAAAATATCAAGACTATTAACTGCACACATAACAGGTTCCATATACTCCTTGCATAATGGAGCATGCTAGTCATTGCTCCCAGGCTTTTTAGTCTCAGAGCAATTTTTTCCTCTTCTATTTGATGATTTAATAGATCTTTAAAGAAAAGAGTTGTCATATTTTAGTTTCAATTCTTTTCTTCCGTATCTCTGGGGACAAGGAGGAAGGGGAAGTCACCAAAAAGAGGACTTAAATAAAGATTAACTAGAAATACAGATCAATATGATATTTTTAAGAGAGAAGTATTACACCTGTAAGGCAGTATCAGCTTCTCCAACACCAAGTGTTCACTTCCTGTATTACGCTGTTTCCGATAAACCTTCTCTGCAACAGGATTAAAGGCGGTCCTAAAATATCAGTGCTAATTTAGTACTCATCAAGACGTCCTCAGGGAAACAGGATAAAAAGGAGAGACTAAGCATAATTATACAAGAGTAATATTAGTAGGCAAGCTGGTCTTTGGCACCAAAAAGCAAACAAGTTTTCCTTAATATTTCTTCCAAAGCACTTTTAAGAGTCAACGAATAAAGAGGCATAATAAAATAACGCCATACTTTCTCAAGTGGGAGAATAGGAAGGGAGGAGGGGAAGAGAAAGCCAAATACGGTAAAAGCACTAGAGAAAAATTTGTGTTAGTGCTGCTTTCACACAATCAAGTCTCCCTTCCTTGTAAAATATAGATGGTCCTAGATGAACTATCAGACTCACATAATTAGTTTTCTTAAAGAAAATATTAGTTCCTGTAAAGACATTTTCTTCTTCCTGGCTGTAACTTCTAGCAGTACTGAAGAACACTAGCAAGTCTTGCAAATTGTATTACCAAACAGAATTAAGGTCAATGTTGTCACAGGGATTAGGGTACCACTGCCTTACAACCATGTCAACTGTCCAGCAGCCGTGAAGAGCTCAGTCTAGCATGCTCTGTGAAGTACGTCAACTCTAACCCTATGCATTTACACATTTGATTTACTGTCTAGGGCTAAACAATGTCAGTATGCCTAGAAGCCCCTGGGTTATGTGTACTTACTGCTTCAACATAACATTAGGAAAATGAAGAGAAAGCATGGGAGAAATCCACTAAACCACCTGTGAAGTAACACTTACCCTACTACCACACTACTTTGAAAAATAATTACTAGGGGAAAGAGAGGGGAAATCCAGTATGTAAAGCTGAATTGCATGTTATTATCTTCTGAGGTCAAGGCACCAGGTAATGAGTCTTTTCCTGAAGAGAAATCCTGACTGTCATAACCAGAACACACCCAAAGTCTTGCTTGTTTTTAAATAAGACTCTTCACACTCAGTCTTTACTGCAAGTCTTGTGGAAAAGGCAACACTAATGAGATCAAGTAATCAATAAGGTTTGCTTTTCCTTGCAAAGCTTGTCCCAAATCCCTAGTGCATCACAGCTGCACCACCGCTGAACTGTTCAGCTGCAATACTCAGCCTTTGAAAACAATTCTGCACCTCCCTTTCTTGTGACAGCTTACACTAATTCAGTACAGCCCTCTGGAGAATACGGTTCCCTCTCCAAAATGGTAAGCTAGGCTTCTTGAACATGCTTTCTGTTTTATGGTTCTTCACCCCCCACCCCTTTGTCCTCCACATTCAACAAGCACTGAAATAGATTTTCAGCCCATTCTCCTCCCCACTAAAGGGCACGGTGAGAGCTGACCTGTGAAGACTGCAGGGATGAAGGTCCTTTCAAACAGGAAATTCTTCAAGGGGACAAGAACAGAGCAGCAGTCTGATGACTTGCAGTTAGCAGTGCTTCCATGCAACCTTTTCTTAACAGAGAGCGTTCTGTGCAGTGCTCCATTTATATCGCCAGTTTAACAAAATGGAGTATTTCCAGCAAGATTTAAGACAAGGAATAACTATTAAGAAGCACATGTGTCAGTTGTCTCTGCTGACCTTTTGCTTTCATAATCTAAAACAGAAATCTATGTTTTGTTGTTTAAGCATAAGTATTTTAAACATACAAAAATTCAGACTAGCAGAAACTTGAAGATGATATCTCATCATTGATACTGTGAATATAAGGCATGAAAGCATTAAGATACCAAGTAACAGTTTACTCCCTGTACCAAATTACCAGGACAGAAAAATTGTGTTTTAAGAAATCAAGTTGTTCAGAGTCACAGCTCAGGTCCAGGTATCCTGTTAAACAGTGTAAACACATCTCAAACACCCAGAAAATTAGTAGTTTGTGATTCGCTACAAGGAAAGCTAACATGATTATACTAAACGGAATACCATTGAACAGGCCACAAAAATACAGCCAACCACTTTCATTGACCTAAACCGGTGGCTAAGATACTTCTATAAGGGTATGATCATAGTATCCAAAGGAATTGTATTCCTATGGTTTCAATTTCAAGTTTGAATCCTAATAATTAAACTCTAGGTGTCAAATACTGGAAACAAAAAAGTAATTTGTATAAAATGAAATTTATTAATATGCTACAGTAGCAATATCATGACTTGCAATAACACTGGAAAAAATAGTCTCCCCGACCCCACTCTCTACCATCCTATCCCTGGTTCCCAAAGCAACTATATGGACAAAGATGTACATGAACTGTAGAACAGTTTTATAGTTATAACTGTGTCAGTTATCAGCAAAAGCATCTTGGTCAAGCATTAAGCTGAAAATAAATGGTAGCAGAGACCTCTGACAACTTAATCTCAAACACAGTTATTAATACAGCTAGTTCTTGGTTAGAGACCTATTTCCACTAGCTAAAAGTTTCTGATACCCATTTTCTGTTTCATTAGTTTAAGACTGAAAGTCTAGCAAAACATAAGACATAGTCAGAAGATTAAGAACACTGTGCATTATCTAAAATCCTTGGCTGGTAGGGAAAGCCTAGCTCTCCCTCCCAAATTCTACACACACTCAGTAGTTGACCTTGTGTTGCCACTGATAACCAAAAAATAAGTTGAACACTATAAATTATCTCGTACTGTTAAGACAAGTATTATTTGATGTCCTAACAACTACAAAACCTTAGCTGTTGTAATTGCAAGCTTTATTTATACGGAGACTTAAGTTCAGTTCCCTGAAGTGCCTCTGTGCCCCCTGCCTCGGGTCCCAAGCTCTGGAAGCAAAGAGGGACCAGCACCGAGCAGTTTTAGTGCCAGACTCACCCCGCTTGAGACAAATACTCACTGGTCATTCTCATCATGACTGATCACTGCTTCATAATACTATGTAAAGCTAGGGTGATTGTATAAAGTCACCTATTCAAACAGCAGTGAGTCTCACACTTCAGGCAAGCATATCACCAGAAGCAGCCTGTATACCACCTTCCTCCTAAAGGAAGCAATGTCTGTAAACAGTTTCATGAGTCCAGTATAAATTCAGAGGCAGCACCGTTTTTCTCTTCCTCTGGAGGTCCCTTCCTCCAATCCAACCCAATCAGGCAAGAACAGTTCGCTTAGTAAAATACTTGCCAAGCACAAAACTGCTAATGCCTGTTCTAGGGTTTTTACTTATCCTTGACAATGCAGCTATGAAGGCATCTATATTAAGTTCACTGGCTGACTGCAATCACTTGCAAAAATAAACAGGGAGTAGCTCCATACAGGTGAAGGGCACTAGAAACACAGATATAGTTAGCCTTGAAGAAGTTATTCCCTAATAACTTCATCCTGTTGCAAAGTTTTCATCTATTCCAATCTATAGCTTCATTATTTCAAATGAAAAAGATTCTGACCATCAAAGAAAGCAAGCACAGAAAGACAGAGATTTGATACAAAATATAAAACTCCATCTATCAATATGGAAAGAAAACAAGACTGTAGCCAAACATATACCACCATGTGAATTTTTTTATTTCATCTTCCAAAAATAGTAAAATCCATACGTGTAGTAAGATCTCCAGAGATATAAATCAGTACTGGCATGGTATGTGAACAAATATATAGAGCACTCGAAGTGTGATAACTCCTGACATTGACTTACTTTTAGAGGACAGTTGTCTCAAGAACATTTCTAAAGTTTGCGAGATAATTTCAAAAGATATTGTGCTTTTAGAGTGGAATGCCCTTATCCGCAAACCACTTGAAACTGCTAGGAATAAACTCCTTAAAATAATCCTGAAGTTTGCTTTATTCTTCCACATACACTTGTTATTAGGGGTCCTCTGATCTGACCCGTTAGAGGCTCTTGTTATGGTCAAGAGACCAGAGTTTTTCTTTCATAAACACACATAAAAACAGAACCCCAAATATCCGTCGAGAAGTGTGACAACTCTTGGTGGCCCCAATTTGCTGCTCTTCCATTGCTTGCCCCTGCATCACCCCACTCAGAGGCAACAGCATAGTTTCTTCTGGGGTGAAAGAGCACTCAGCAATGCACCAGCCTGTAGTTTATTATTAAGCAGCCCTAAAGACAAAGGCACAACTGAAGAAACAAAAAACTTACAGTGATTTATTTAAAAGACAGGAAATGTATTTTCTTTTTAAAAAAAAAAAAAAAAAAGATTTACATTTAAAAGGTTGGTTAACCTTGTAGAAGAAATAGTGTTTCCTTAGTTTATGTGAATTAGGTCAAATAGCTTTTAACCTACTTCCAATACATCTATACCAGGTCTACAGCAGAAAACACAATTCATTTTTTAGCCCTGCCCCTTCATTACACCACTTTTCTAGATACAACATGCTTGCGTTCCCAGGTCAGTATAATGGTCACCTAAATATGAACCAGCATTGGCTAGAATGAGCTGTGTTTCCAACACGGTACCTCAGAAATGCAATTTTACGAGTTCAACAGCAAGCATTTATTTCAACACATTCATATTAACATCAGATTCACAGTTTTCATAATTGTCCAGCACAGCCTTAAAGCCAAAATTCAAAGTGTGTGCTCATCATAAGCTTACTCTGTTTACTACAGACATGACTGATACCAGTTTGGGGGTGGGGGAGGGAAGCCACCTTCCAGGTTAAGCATTTCCCTGACCTCTTTTTGAACTCAAACATACTATTGTTTCATTGTCACTTCAGATTATTTGTCAGCTGCCAGAAAAACAACATTTTAAAAGAATTAGAGAGACAAGTCATTAACATACTTTAGCTTTCCCTTTTCAATCACACTTTTTCATTCTTACTTCATGCAAAGCCAGCACACTAACACCTTTTGACATGAATCTTTTTGTTTAGGAAGAAAGTATTTCCACTACAACTTTCAGTACCATCAGCTGGCACAGTACACTTCCTATTAGTGTTAGTTTGCTTCTGTGCCTCAGTAAGTCAGACAAATGTGTTGACAGGGTCATCTCCAAGCTATTTCTATTCTGAAAGTTTAAGGTTTAGATAAGAAAGCTCCCGCTCCCCCCCCCCCCCCCCCCCCCCCCCCTCCCTCCCCCACACACCCAAACACAACCTAATAGGAAATGTACAGTGCCAGCTGATGGTACTGAAAGTTG
>JADKXX010007041.1:0-61548 GCA_017310255.1 Butorides virescens | reverse complement strand
AAAAAAACCCCCCCCCCCCCCCCCCCCCCCCCCTTCAGTACTCGAAAAAGATTCTGACAGCATTAGAAATTCTTGTAGAGCTGGATAACGAAGCTCCTGAGCTTTAGGCACATTACAAAGTTGTCAACTAACTGTTAAGTAACATTTAACTGATTCTTACCTTGTAGCATGCATCTATATGCAGATTCAGATATCGCGTAAATGTGCGGTGGCATTTCATGGCGCTTCTTCCCTCTGTACATCTCAATAATGTTTTCTGAATAAATCGGGAGGTTCTTGTAAGGATTTATAACTACACAGAACAGCCCTGAATAGGTCTAAAAAAAAAAAAAAACAAACACGAAACATTTCTGTTAGTAAACAGTATTGAAATAGAGCCACAAAAAGCAGAAAATTTTTTTTCACAGCTTTTATAGTATTTGTCTTAGAACAAAATTGAGGCTCTTTTTGTTGAGCAACTCAAAGTACATGCTATATTCAAATTATTGGTTACTTGTTCTCTTAAAAGACTCTTTAATTACCTGCATAAGAAGTAATTTAAAGATAATAAATGTGAGTAAATATGAAATGGAACATCTGATCTCTTTCCACAGATATTTAAGTCTCCTTTTCATTTGCCAAGTTACAGGATTTATGGACATCTTTTTATGTTCAACTCCTTCAGTAAAATATGCATTCGAAGTTATTTTTTTTTCATTTTCTAAGGGACTGATAATCTTAATTACTCTAATAAATAATTTAGATAAGGAAAAACCCCTATTTCCAGCCACCACTGTTTCTGCTATCCTACTATTTTCTTGTATCTGTATGTCTTTCCTGCCCATCAGCCTTTCTCAATCCTGAAGCGGTCTCCTGGAAAGGTCATTCCACTGCTGTCCCCCCAGCTGATGCCTGGCAGCTGGCACTGCAGATGTTTCCCAGCCTGCTTTTAGAGTCAATACTGAAGAGAAGTTACCAGGACTACTATAATATCACGAAACTCAAGCACAAATTTTACACCTCTTATTTCATCGAGGCATTTCTGTTTAGTCAAAAAACACCTCAAGTTCTACAAAACTGAGTGCACACTGCAAACGATACGTACAGGCCCACATTTCCCTGTGAATGAAGCATCAAACGCTGCTTCAGAACAGCTCAACCTCTGCTCCACAGACGTTATTTGTAAGGAAGTAGTCATATAAGTATACATGAAAGAAAAACGTATACAGTCAGCCACTCACACGTGGGGAGGGACAGGTGAGCACAGTCTGGCTGCATGGACCTTACTGGGCATCACAGGTTAAGCTCACATGCAGACAGCTTTGCACCATGCAAAAGACAGAGCTAACCCACAGTGTTTCCCTGAACCAAGGCATCTGAGTGGCTCTTGCCTTTTCAGAATCAACCTAAATTGATGGGGTTTAAGACAGCAAAACCTCTCCATTCACCTTTATTTCATCACATGCTTTATAAGTGTATTGGTCATTAGTATTATTCACATCTTTACTAGCACAGAAATGTTAGCAAGAGAGACCAGTTTTGACAAAAACAGGGAGTATCTTTCTGAATGTTTCTTTCTCTTGCAGGCTGAGAGAAGGAATGGAGACGGTAAGCAGACAGCATTAACAGCTATTGAGAGCCTATAGTGTTAAGCAGGTAACTCATGATTCTTATATCTGTCAATTTAAAAAATATTTCTGCTACATTTATATGAACAAAGTAGCTGAAATACCTGATTGGCCTTTTTTTTTTAAATATATTTTATTTTGAGGAAAAGGTGCCCTGTTCTTTCCACACCTACAAGGGATTCTGGACAGACGGACAGAAGGTGATCTCCAAATTGAGTCAGGAGCACCATCAGTAGATTAAAAGAACTTGGTTTTATGCCAGATGCCCTGACATAAGGACATCTTATGTCCTTATAGGAAAATAATCTCCACTTTGGTCAGATTTGCTGGATGATAAGTACCTGCAGTGCCTTATGCAGCCAAACATCGTTGGTAATAAGGTATTTATTTAACCAGAGAAAGGAAACAGATGTTATCAGGTCAACTGACCCAAGCATAAAGAACAACTTATTAACTCAATGTAAGCACAGGGCTGTTGGCAAGCGGGCAGTTCCTCCCTGGCCTCTTTTCCAGCCTCCTATGTCCCTCTCACCAGCATAAACGTCCTTGCCATAACTTACCAAGCTGGATGCTACTGAAAATAAATTTCACAGAGAATTGGTTGGTAATAGAATCGGTTCCCTGATCAAACTCATTCATGGCCACTAGTGATACTGTAGGGGAGAGGGAAGGCAGGACAGTTATTTTAATAGCATAGTACAACTGACCAAGGAGCCAATTAACTGATAAATACCAGATCTACGCTCCTAGCCAGCCGTCTCCCCTGTTGTGCTGAACTGAGGTCACCCGCATTCAGCTACAATCGCCACAGCTGACATGGAGGCATCAAGAATGACTACATCCCTGATTTCCATGCTGGTTTTCAAATAAGGGTAACTAGAAGAAAGGCACACATTCACCAAGCCCATCATACAATCACCAGCTCAAAAAAAAAAAAAAAAAAAAAAAAATCACTGAACAGCATCTATGTTGTGTTTCTCCACTACAGCCACAACTAATGAAGAGGGGGAAGGAGAGAAGAAAAAAAAAAAAAAAAAAAGACTTGTTCATCCTTGACCACAGATGAGATCTAGTCACAAGCAAAAGAATTCACACAGCCAAAGCCCATTCCCAGATCTGTCCCAACACACCCTCTGACCAGTGTAATGGCATGAACATTTGCTTAAGCCAACAGACCTCTTTCCTCCAGGATGATTCTGGACTCTCCTCCAGCAGCACTTCTGAGCCCTGGTCTGTTTTTCACCCACCCAGCTTCAGAGACTTGCAATCCACCTCCATGGGCTGCTGTTCTCTACCGTACTGCAGATGGGAACTCCCAAAACAGTGACTGATGGTTAAGCTGTAAGGGTATTGCTGTATATACTGGCTGTATTACCCTCTTTCAACACCTCTATTTCTCTGCAAATTCATCTAAAACTTTTATCAGTCATTTTTGTCCTTTTCCATTCACAAGGGAAAGTTGTTTTTTCTCCAGTACCACCACCCTTCTCCAGACATGAATAAACTGATCTGGTAAGTAAAATAAAAAGTAATTGGATGGATCATTGAACCTGGAATAATCAGAATAAGGGAAGTCCAGCTAGATGCCAACATATCTCAGCCAATCTAGAGGAAGATCAGCAAATGGCCTGGGCACATGAAAAGGGTTAATTAAAGAGGCTCTATATTGAACAGGACCAAATTAGAAGTTATGAAGCACAAAATTCTACTGTTACACCAGTGCTGGGGTTCATTTATTTGCAACTCAATCTAAATTATAGGGTTTTATCCCTGACCCTTGCGTCTGTATCATGACATAGCTCTTCACATGCAGCACCTTCAACTCCCACATATTTGTTTCCTGCATATTTGTCACTCAGCTCACTCTCTCGCCACTTCCCTGCAGAATTTAAAAATCACACTGTCTTCAAAGCATCACCACACGCCTTAATTTATTCAAAGGAAGACGGAACAGAGTTCTCCCACAAGGCTCCTAAGTCTCCTGATCTATTGCAGAAAGAAACATATGAAGATATTGGTGGGTTGTTTTTGTGGCTTGGTAGGCATATAAACACAGAAGGGATGCTTTTACAGAGTCAAATTTAACTGGGAGGGAGGTAAATGGTACAAGAATTTTATATAGTTATTTTATAACTGCAAGTCTCATAGTACAAGTATATTACTGTATCCAAGACAGCAGACTGGAGGTATGGGCTTTCTGCATGCAAATTGAAGATATGAAAGGTAGGCAGAGATTGGTTTTACACACCTTGAAAAACTTCTTGGTGATCAGCCATAGAAAGAATTAACAGGAATACTTGCACACTTGCCTTACAACGGACATCCAACTTAATGAAAACCACCATGTGTTAAAGATGCCCAGAGCTTTCAGACATGCCAAAGGGGCAGAGCGATGACCTGTACCTCCTTTCCATTCTGCAGTACATGGGCTCTGCTGAAACCGTCAGATCTGAATTATAGTGCTTGATCCTAACTGAAGAGGTACAGTAACTAGCCAGTCTGGATGAAGAACCAGACTTCATCAATTTTTCAGCTGACAGAGGTAAATACATACATTAAGAACTTAAAGGCAAGTAAAGATGCTTATTCACCTTGAGATCATGCAATCAGCTACAAACAAGCTGGTTGCTTGAAACATACATTGCTGCTGTACTGAGGAACAGAATCTAGACAGTATCAAGCAACAGCAATAAGGCATGTTGGAATGCACAGTCTCTAGGCAAGGCTCCAGAGACAAATAGTAAAGCAGTGCTCTGACAGAGGTTTGTTATACAAACTCTCTCCTTCAGGACACTAATTGTGGAGTTTGAATGTTTCCAGATGCTTAGAAGCCTTTATCGAGTAGTATATAATTCAGTAATTTGGATTTTGGTAAGCTATCCCAGACCTGGCGCTGGTCTGTTTGAAAGCTACGTTATATTCCTAGCAGTAAGCAATCTGAGAAAGAGGTGTATGTAAGTGAACTAATAGCAAAGAGAAGGTGCATTAATTCCAGGTGAAAGCACATGGGAATTCAGGCTCTCAGTTTGGAGTGTGGGCTCCAGAACAAGAAAGGTTTTCACAGCCTGTCCTACCTTCCCTTAAAACCACATCAAACCTTCACTGCATACACACATATGGTGGTATTAGTGTCAAAAGCCTTGCCCGATTCCTTAGACTAATAGCTCAGCTTTACTGTTCTTATATCAAGGAAGATGCTGTTATGACTGTTAGGTTGGTTCCTCCTGACACAACATCAAAGGCATCACTTCAGAGTGCATTAGCAAGGCACAGGTAAATTTTTTGAATTTGTAACAATCTGTTTGCATCGCCTAAGTGCAGGCTCAACATTTATCTCCAGTTCTTCAAATATAGAAAGTGACAGATTTACTCCATTACTACATAAGCAATTAAGCTGAAGTAAGCATCTAGACATCTATTATTACCTGAAATATAACCCAGCAGTTCCTAGCCTAGAAAGCAATAGATGTTTTAAGCAGTATCCCACATACTAATGGGGTAGAGCACACTCTCTAGATTGATAATCGCATCATCATAGCGCTTTCTTGCCTGGTTTCACTTTCTGAGGTTACAGACCCACCTTTCACTCTCCAAGCCCTGTTAAGTCCTCCAAGCTTGACAAGCTTTTCTTGTGTACTAACTTTTCCCCCTAAATGAGGCAGTTATCCAATCCTAAAGTCAAGCCTTAAAGAAGGGCAGGCAGCTCTTCAGTCTCAGAGGAGAGGAAAGTGAGGCCAGGCCTGGGGTGGAACACAGTCTCTGCTTTGCCACTGGGCTGCTATCCACATCCCCTTGGGGCTGTGGCAGAGGGGCCACATAGCTGCCCCAGCAGCCCCCACACCACCTCCCCAAGCCCATGCTCCCCAGCCAGGGCACAATCAAGACTGGAACCCAGAAATTAGCCCAGACATCTGTATACAAGCCCAAACTGCTAGATAAAAAAAAAACCAACAAAAAACCAAAACAGTAAGTCCTGCTGGCACCCAAGAAGCTGGAGTCAAGGGTGCCAACAAGAGTAAGAAACACCCTCCACGGTGTAACAGGAGCCTCAGCTCTGACAGAGGCTGGGGGGAAGAGCCACTGACTGGTACTCAGCACAAGTGAAGAGTAAAATCAGTGCACAACAAGAATGAGAAAGGAACACAACACATACACGAGCTATTAAAGAAAAAGCACAGCCCGAACTTTAGAAGACTTAGAATGATAGAATGCTTTGTGTTGGAAGGGACCTTTAGAGGCCATCCAGCCCACCCCCCCTGCAGGGAGCAGGGACACCTTCAACCAGATCAGGCTGCTCACAGCCCCATCCAGCCTGGCCTAGAATGTTCCCAGGGATGAGGCCTCCAACACCTCTCTGGGCAACCCATGCCAGTGTTTCACCACCCTCATTGTAAAGAATTTCTTCCTTATATCCAGTCTAAATCTACTCTCCCGTAGTTTAAAACCATTACTTGCCTACGGATGTTCTCTGCAGCTAGCACTGAAGAGAGGAGGTTCACCAGTACTGTATTTTCATATTTATAGCCTTCAGGTTATGTGTTTAAAGAGCAAAAAACCAACAGTAGGTCAGCAGTGCAGGTCATGCTCCCGCTCCGTCAGCTCACCACCCCTCAGAGATAGACAGGCCCCGTGTCACAGCCACTCAGACAGCACGACTGCTTCAGCCACAGCAACTGCTAAGAGGTAAAACATGATCTTAGGTTGCGCCAGGGCCAGAAAAGTATTCCTATCCTTTCATGTATAGCTGCGTGTTGGAGCTTGACTGCTCTACAGGCAGCTTACAACAGGCTATCTGTGACTTCTGGTGCAGGCATACAGCTTGAAGGGTGCCTTGCAGCACAGTGCATTCTACCAAGTGCTTGAACAGGAGTACATAATCCAAATTACTGTACCTTTTCAGGCTGCTGAGCTACCATTTTTTATAGAAACAGAATATTTGACAAGAACATACACTTTTTCATACCTCTGCTTGCCTGAGGGTAAGAAGGGCATTGATTCACTTCCCTTAAATCCCTCAGACATTCCTAACAAAGCAAAACCCTACACAGAACTCTCTCAACTTGATCACATCTATGAGTCTTCTAAAAATCAGTTAATTTAAAAACAAGTTCTTGTGTCAAAGCAGCTCTTACAATTTGAACCCCAGCATTTCTTCTGCCACGTATTAGGTAATAGATCCAATGACTGGTTTGTGTTAAGGAAAGGATGAAATTAAGTAACAAACTCCATTTCTTACAGATTCTTTTAATACCAGCCTTCAATACTCAGTAACGTGAAACATTCCCAACTGGACCAGCAGGAAAATTGAAGCAATTAGAACACAGAAGCTTATATAATAACACAGATTGTTCTAGGTTATGCTCTGGCCTCACAGGAGGCGGCAGCTTAAGAGAAGAAACAGCTTACAGACAGCTCCTCAAGTGCAGTTTTGTAAGAGCTTCCACCCACAGCAGGCTCTGGAACTGGGGACTACAGCATATTTCTCATTCTTTCCCTCTTCTGCCCCAATAAAATGGAAAGTACATTAAAAAAATGAGACTAGCACAGGGCTGCAGACCAATTACATAGGTAATACTTTAATTATCAAAAAATATCTGCTGAAGTATTTTTAATTGCACAATAGTAAGCATGATTTCTTTTTTACTGGTAGAAAGAAAACCCAGTAGGCATATATACACAGAAAGCAGTAATTAGCAGCAAGGTTCCAGGAGCTCTCAGCCTTACATAAACAGTTTCCAAACCTTTTGAAAAAGTCTTTGCTACTAAAAAAGTGGAGGAGTGGGCAGGGAAGATAATGCATAGCTCATTAGAGTTTGGAGGACTTTGAAGTTGAATCTAACCCTTTCCTCAAAGGCACTTCACCATCTTTTTGTTGTTCCTTGAGGAACAGCATATCTAACCTGACTTCACCTAGAGCATGAACACATCTTGTACCATGTGCCCCCACCTGAAACTTTCTAGCTGAGTACCCCAACATAGGTCATGAGCTCACCAACAACAGACAGCACTGGGGACCTTCCCGCATACACCAAGGCAAGAGGCCATCTGGATACTGACAGGGGTTAACAGAAGTAAAGCGTTTGGGAAATTCTATTAATTTTAATCCTTTTGACTGAATGAGGTCAGGAAGCAGTTAAGTAGTGATTGCAGTCATTTATGGGGGTATCAGTAAGCCACATATAATCAACTGCGGGCAATGGACTTCCTCCAGGAGCTGGGACTAGAACAGATGTGGCAACAGCAACATTTCTTTAAACAGATTTTTATAAAGCCCATTGGATTTTTAATATCTTGGTTTTTACTGTAGCTGAATTACACCCTGTGTTTGAGTGAGCAATTCTTTCATCCTATCTTACCACACTGGGTACAGGAATGGGAACTTTTGACTGCACCAGACAGACTATTGGTCCTGTGGTACATTCTTTCAGTTAGAAAAGATAACAAACTCAAACATTTATAGACCCATCGAGTAGAAAACATGCCAGGAACTTTTCAGATATTAAGTAAGTCTGCACTTCCCAGTCAGACCATTAAGTGCCATCTGCAAGTCACTTTTCCAGCAAATCAGTAAGGTGTGTCAAACCTCTACAGGATCCACACTATCAGTGTTTGCTAGTGCACTTCACAGGAAATCCATTTTGGTTTAACAAAAATATTTCTGTTAACGATATGAGTGTAAGGTTATGTTTTTACATTCATTAATAGAGTGTGTAGGAATATATAAAATATGCTTTAAAAGGGAAATGGAAGGGTCTTTCTTGCCATCAAGTTAAGTACTGATACAAAAGCAGAGCTTTAAATTGCTGGAAGAAGTGTCACCTAGTCCTGACTTAGAACAGTCGTTAGCTTATTCATTCCAATTCCAGCCAGCGTCTGCAATACCAAGTACAAGTTCCTTTCCATTTATGTAGAAAGGAGGCATTTACATTCCTGATCTATGCAACTAGCTGCATTTTGATTAACTGAAAGACACCTAAAAATTAAAAATACCAAGAAATTTATATCCAGAATGCTGCCTAATAAAGCACTAAAACATTATTTACAGTGATCAGAACACTCCTGACCACTTTGCTTTTTGCAGTTCTAGAAGTAGTATAGCATCTCTCAAAATCTATGTGCAGACTTCAAAAAAAAAAAATCCTCTTGCTCTGAAGTGAAAGAAAAGGACTCTCAAACACTCACACTAACTAGCCACTCTCTCTCTTCCAAGAGTAGAGAAAACAAAATGGTAGAAACCAACTTAGAAAAAATACTGGCACAGTTCCTTCCTTCAGATCAGCCATTCAAGTCAAATATAGAAGTAAACTTTGAGCAGAAGCCTAATTTTGAACATAACTGATATGCCTATGTATGAGCTTTCTGAATAGACACTGAAGCCAATACATTGTTGATGCTGAAGTGCAAAGGGATCAAGTTGGAGAAAACATCTCTTCCTACACCAGAAACTCGTCTTGCAGCTTTCAAACCTTATCTGTAGCACTCCAAAGCACCTAAACATTTCTCCCCCCCCCAATACGGTCAAGTGCAGCATCTGTTCTCCTAGCACTTTATTTTAAATCCTCCTTCATCTCCCCCGACACTCCCATCCCTTCCCACAAAAGCCAGAGCCCCACTTCAAGCACCTCCCTTTTCCCAGGACTCCAAATGAAGGCAACAGTTATAGCTCAGACAGCCAAAGTCACTTCTTCAGCTGGGCTTCACACACACACCCACAACAACAAACTGGCACCAGAAGCCTCCGAGCCATGAACAAAACTGCTCCTGGACCTCTACAACTTACAGCACAGCAGTTTAAAAATGGAAGTCAGACTTCCTACGTTCAGATACCATGTTGGGCCACGAAGAGTTAGGAAGCAGGTTCATGAGAAACCCTGAGCAGTGACAAGGAGAATTACTGGAGCAGTGACCTTGCCTATCATAGCTTGTTACAAAGCATTGAGGTAGCAGTGGTCTTGAGAACTTAGGAGCATTTAAGGCTGACAGACCCTGAACATCCGCTCTTTCCAGTGGATGTCTCCATTCCATTGTCTGATTCAAAGATAATTTCCACCCTGATGCCATGAAATCATATTTTGCCAACATGACTTAAACAGAAACCAAAACCTAGGGCTGATAACTAGAAGCCTTACCACTGGCATTTTACACGCAGCTCTTGTAAAAATAAAGATGTTTCCTCACACAGGCTACAGAGCTTGGTGACCCAAACCCTCCGACAACTGGACTCCTTTCTTAAAGCAATGCCCCCAGAAAGATATCTGGAATTCAGTTCATCATGGTATAAGGATATTCCAGAATCATCACAAAACCAGTCTGAGCAAAATCACATTTATTCCAAGTCTTCAAAGGGCCTCCTAAGCCTTTGGGTATTCTTCCTGAATACCCTTCCAATGAACTAACTCCAGTTTCAGATCTACATCTACAAAGGATATTACTAAATACACACTGACACTAATGTTAAAGCTGGCCACTCTAAAGAGCAGCAGGCAGAATAGTAAAGTTTCATCTGAAGCTGAAGAACCGATAGTTAACAAGCATCTAAGGTAACCAAAACCCGAGAGAAGCTGCCACTACAGCAAGACATGAGATGCCAATTTAGAGTATTAGTGATTTAAATGATACATCCCTGGCATAAGAAATGCCAATATCCCTAGAAAAGCATAAAATTTGGAGAAATTCAGCTATGAAACACAAGGAAGAGTGAAAACTCCTAGCAAAGGTAGAAGTAACAAGAAAAAAGCTGCTGTAGATGGTTGCACCTTCACAGAACCCACACTTGCACTTGAGGAAAACCAAGCCTCCAACATGAGCAGAGATCATCTCAGGGACTCTGAGATTCTGCAGGATCATGCTTAGTCATCAATGCATTGAGGAGAAAATTCCAAGAAGTCATAATAATAGATTTGTCCCATCCTCAGGGGTGAATATATAGTATACTTCAAAAAAATTTGTGAAGATAGTACAGCTTCTCTAGGAAAGAATTTTAACATACTCTTTAGTTACACTCAAAATAAACCTTGTGTCAAGAAATGGAATAGGTAATGTAAAAAGTGGAGCAAGAAATGGAAGTTATTTCGCCTCCAAAGCAAAATTGGGATCACTACACTTTACACTCTAACCATTCTTCCCAGCAGGGCTTGTACAAGAACTGCTACCTTTCATCTTTTGTGCTGTCATGAACAGACCAGAAATAAAGACAGGACCAAGCACTGACATCACACTTTTACAAGCCACTGGTCTTCCAGATTCTCCATTTGTGTCCATCTCCCACAGCACAGTAATAATGCAACCGGGAGGCCAAGATCATGCCACTTAGCAGACATTAGAAATGCTAGAAGTTCCAGAAACTCCTCACCAGCCTGACTTAGATGTTACTTGAAACTTTCATCGATTAAATGAGCATCACTGTCCGGGTCATGCCAACTGGCACTAGCTAGCTTTAGTCAGCCCTCCCTGTTCCTCCAGCAGTGTCATCTTGAAGAGGTAGATTATAGACTGATGACTAGACCCACTGACCAAATCCCTCAGCTTGTTTCTCTCCTTTCTAGGGTTTGAAAGGAAACATCTATCTGCTTCAGTTGACAGTCTTCCATCTTCTACTTCCTAGAAAGGCAAAACTGCATGCTGCCTATCATAAATTAAAGGAAACCAAAACAGATTCAGCATCTCCATCTTAACTACTTGAGACCAATACCAAAATGTAAGATTTCAGTTTGGTTATTAGGAGAGTACTATCTGGAAATCAAAACATACCTTTAACTGACTCCTGTCATGGCCAAACCACCAGAATTCCCTTCATCAGCTCAATTAACTTCAGCTCTTTTCTTTACACCAAGCAAATGTCGGCAGGTTCCATGGGCAATGGCCACCACTCCAGGCTGTGTGGTCAGCAGCAGCAACAACAGTGCCACCTTCAAGAAGTTTTGGGATTCCCCAGAGAACCCTACCAGAGCTGCCCTAAAAACCCCACCAGCTCAAGTTCTCGAAGAAGTTTCTGTCTATGGCCTGCTGATCTTAGCCAGCATTCAGCCTTTACCCTAGTAGTACTCACAACTGCTTTTTCCCCCCCTTTGAAAAATAATGGTTTTAGTTCAAACAAGAAGCCACTACCACAGTTGCATAGAAACATTATTCCTGGTAACAGTAGCAATGTTCCTGTAACTCAGGCCTCCAGTTAAGGCCAACAAATCCATTAGCTTCTTGATCCCAACCAACTTCTTCCAGCTCGAGGGAGAGGAGGTCATTAATAATATACCAACGCAGTGATCCTCCTACAGCACATCTCAAGTTTTAGAGTCTGCCTCAACATTTACAGAATGAAAGCAGAAAGGGGGGGGGAAATAAGTCACGTATAGGATATTACTTAAACTCCATGTATAGGATAAGCCAGCCTTTCACAAAGTGGAGGGTTTTTTAATTTGTCAGTCATCCCAAGTAACAGCACTTTATCATCTCTGTATACAGAAGGGTGACAGGCTCTCAACAACACCCCCAGAAGCATTTGTGGCTATGCTTACTGTATGGAGTCCTTGGACTAGAGCTTGCTTTGACATTTAAGGCCTTCAGCTTTTGACCTTCATAATGAAAGACAGTTATAATAGATGTCAAATTTCATAACTACAAGCATCATGATTGATAGATATACTAAAAACTTTTAACCTATCAACTTGTTTACTTTTAATTTTTAACCCAGTCCTTACTAATTATCCAATTAGTTTACTTATAAGCTTGCAGAAATCATTCCAGAAGTATTTTTCGCTGAGCTCTGCTGTAAGGGTCTTGGTGTAAGGGCTTGGTATGGTAAAAACCAAAAACCCACACAGGAAACAGAGAAGCCCAAATATGAAGAATATTACAAAGTTGCATATAATTTTTTAGTAAGTCCAAATATTACCAAGTGCCAAGCAAAAAAGGTGCCCCATTAATACCTAGATGGAAGGGAAAGTGAGCCAACTAACTAGCGGAACTAAATAAAATGGATTTAATCTCAAGAACAAGAATTTATTAAAACAAGCCAAGCACTTAAGCAGATGTTCCAGTTTCTTTTAATGCAGAAAGTCTACTTGTAGATCCTAACGATACTCTGACTCAACCAGTCACTATGCAATCAGTTTGCCAAGAGACAAGGAGCCACTCTTAACTGTATGCCAGACACTCATTTAATATTGTTCAATGAAGGAATGGGGTCAAAAGCAGCATCAATGCCGTGATTTCTAACTCTATAGAAAGATGGTGATAAGCCAGATGTTCCAATGAGTGCTTCAAAACCACTGAAAAAAAGAAAGCTTTATCTTATTGGTTTATTTTAAGCACTTGAACACATTCTTCCCTGGCCCACTAAGTTGGTATTAGATTCCAAAACCACATTTTGCACTCGTAGCACTCTCCAACTTCAGCTTTTAAATAACAGCATGGCCTCCTATTATAATTTTTAATACACAGCAAGTTAAAGCAAGAAATATGCTTATTCATATGAGCAATTAAACAACAGTAATTCAGCAAAGTTAGGCTTTGTAATCTCTCATCAGCTCAAACAAGCCATTTGATACTATTCACTGTATCAGTCAAGCATGTCTGAGGCAAGTGCTCTAACAAGCGGCATGAGCTAAGCACCCAGAGTTGCCATTTAGCATTCTATTTTTGAAAGATGCTTACAGAATTATTTCCATAGGAGAAATTTTTATTATTTGTTTTATGACAACAGAGTTCTTGACCTGTACGCAGCACGGAAAAAGACCGTGGACTAACCTAAATGCTAGGGACACAAAGTATTTAGGCTATCGAAGTCAAAGCCAAGACCTGCTTCCTACATTTCAGATAAGTAAAGGAATTGGAATCAGATAAGTTCAGCACCTGTAATGAATCTAATAATTAGTACTTACATAGATGAGCCCAGAGTAATACCGATCCTTTAAGTTATGCAATACTGAGGCTTCATTTAAACAGGTTAATTCTGCCATGTCTTCCACTTTAGAGAACTTGGGAGGATTCATCTTCTGAATGTCATCTTTATTGACTAGTGCTTTCTTTCCATTCTCTGCCAGTTCGACCAACACTTCATCCCCTTTTTCCTCCTTGATGCTGGCTGCCTCAAACCCATGGCGCTCTGAAGGAATCCACACCAACTTTTTAGCAGTCCAATCAGCCTGGGTGGCAGGGTTGTAGATTACAGCCCTATCCACAAAGAGGTATCTCTCTGGATCTTCCTGTCCAGATCTCTGTGCCATTGTAGAAGTGAAAGTGTCCACTATCAGTTACCCTGTAAATGGGAGAGGAAAAAAAGCAAAGAGTATGTTACATACCATATTCTTATTGATGAAATGGATGGCACTACCGCACAGCAAATAAATGATCTGTCACCAATATCTGTAATGATGCTTTTTCATCAAGAAGAGGGTAATTTATTCCATAGACTAAAGAAGTTGCTGTACAACTGAGAGCCCCTTACTCACACAGCGGCCCTCTGAATAAACCAACTGCCATCAAAAGTTAAAGTGACCTGTCTAGTATAATCCCAGACCCAGTACAGGGAGCTCTGTTTAAACTGGTTCTGATTGTGCACCAACTATGGAAAGACATTGTAACAAATGTAAGAACTTCAGGCAGGAAAAATATGCATCTGTCTCCTATCCTTAAATAACAAAGAAGAAATTTAACAAAAGCTTGCCAATAAACTCAACTTCAGTTTAACAGTAAAAAATAGATAAGATATAAAAATATTAAAAAATGTTCAGTGGATAGCTAACTACAGTAACCAGAAGGCAGCAAGAATGTGTTAAAATGCAGATTTTCAAGGACAGGCAAGAACTTGAGGCACTTGGGGTTTCTGCAAGCCATTGAGGTAGCTAAACCTTGCTCATATTCTTCTTGAAAAACATAAGACTTTGCATTTCTACAGCCCGCTTCTGTTCTCAGTTCTGAGCGCTGACATTACCATATTCCAAAAAAATGTCTCCAGATCTCAAGTTTACCTTGAGGCTCAAGACGCAGCAAGGACTGATGTTAGATTTTCCAACAGCTTCATGGGTAATTTGAAGGGGAAAGAAAAACTGCTGACAAGAGCTGCTGCACACTCATTTTACCTTTTTGCCTCTATCTAAGAAAGGCCCCCACATTTTTAATTAATAATATTGCCACATTGGGGTTTCCTGGAGCTAGCAGTTTCATCTGTAACTGCCCAAGGAGCAACAAGGTCAAGCCTGACACCTAGTACTCAGTTCATTAAACATCTGGTTTTTTTCACACACTAGATCTTTTCTGCTGAAGAATGTTACGTTAACTAATGGTAATCAGCAGGTAACCAAAAGGTTACCTTCAAAAGCAAGGCAGGTTTCGCAAACTGCATTTGTCATCTTTCATACTACGGTATGCACCATGATGGCAGAAGTTCTGCAACACACCCATCCTCAGAAGAGGATGTAATTAAATACAGGAGTTGCGTCTCCATCTACAGCATGGACATTTCTTATGTTGTCCAACTTTAATGCAAAGTAAGCATGAAGTCATTGAACCCTTCAGAGGTTTGAGGAGCAGACCGTTTACTACAGACGGCTTAATTCAAATCAAGAGGTGACGACTCAACATTTAAAGCATTTTAGAAGAGCCTCTGAGAGAAAAATTCAATGAAGAAAGAGGGCATCGTTGAGGGGGCACCTTAAGTGACAGCTGGATTCCTCAGTCAGGAAAACGAAGAAATTAGTCAAGGAATGCTATGGTTAGCCCAAGAAGCCCACAAATTTAATATCCAAGCCTTCAGCCCCAATTCAGATAGCTGTTTGTCTCTGCTGTGCTAGACTACAGCTGAAGTTCCAACAAAGGCCTGAGACACCATTCCCGCCCTCGTGTGCAAATGCATCATCTCGGTGTCAAACCTCTAAAAGCTCCCTGGCCAGGGCCAACGGACAGACAGCCAAGCACATTTATGATAAGCTTGGTCTCAGTTTTGCACACTGAGATGCAGTGAAACCTAGAGGTCAGATAAAACTCATCTGACAAAATTAATTGGTATTGTTCCCCAGCGGAATTAAAGGCTGAAGACTAAAATGAATGCATGGACTGACTTTGTATCAGTTCCTGAGGAACATACCTAACAACAGGGGATCACAGACAGTTTCAGGGTCATTTATCCACTTTGGCTTTTAATTCCTCAGAACCCATCACAAAAGACCCTCTGCAGAAGGAGAGCAACTTGCAGCTTACTCTACCCAGGCTCGCCTGTTAACAATAGCATTCAAATGAAATACACAAATGAGCACATTTATGATGCAGGAATCCAGCGCTCCCAAAAGCAAAAAAAAATTAAATAAATAAATAAAAAAAATCCCTACACACGTTCTGCTCCTCTAAACAAAAGGGGGGCGGGGGGAGCACCGGCGGAGATGGGGAGCGGCAGCCTTCAGCGCAGCCCGGGCATTGCCAAGGGCAGGGGCAACCCGGGGGCCGCAGAAACCGCACCGCCCCCGGGCGCCAAGGGCTGATGCTCGCCGCCGTACTCCTGCGGGAGCGGCCGCGGCGCCCCCCTCACAGGGCCGCAGGCCCCGCCGCCGCCCCGAAGGACAAAGGAGGCGGCGGGGCCGCCCGGCCGGCGGGGCCCGGCGGCGGCCCCCTCACCGGCGCAGCCCAGCCCCAGCCCCGCGCCCCCCACCCAGCCGCCGCCCCGCCCGCGCGGAGGCAGCGGGAGAAAATGGCCACCTTCCCCTCAGCGGTGCAGCCGGGAGGGGGGGCGGTGGGGGGGGGCCGGGGGGGGGGGGAGGGGGGGAAGTGGGGGGATGCGGCGGGGCGGGCGGGCCGGACGACGCGGCCCACACAAGGGGGTCTTTGTGTGCCGGGCCCGCCGCCCCCGCCCCACCCCCACCGCGGGCGCGCCCGGCCGCGCGCCCCGCCGAGTCCCGCCCCACCGCGAGGAGCCAGGGGCCGCCGCCGCCGGGCCCCGCCGCCTCACCTGTGTAGCGCCCGGCCGCCGCCGTGCCCCGGAGCTCGCGCCGCCCGCCCGGCTCCTCAGCACTCGCGCCGCTCCGCCCCCCTCCCGCCGCGCTCCTTTAGCGCCACACCGAGCCCTCCGCCCCCCCGCGCGCCGCCGCCACCGGCCCCGCCCTCGCCGCCGCCGGCCGCCGCCCTCTATTGGGCGATGGCCACGTCCGTCTGCAGCCGCACGCTCGCCCATTGGCCCGCGGCGCGGCCGCTCTCCAGCCACGACCATAGCAACCTCCACACGCTACCCTCCGAACCCCGCCTCCCCTCTTGGCCCCGCCCCCTAGGCGCTCATTGGCGGACTCCGCCCGCCCGTCGGCCCACGGCGTTTCGCTCACTGGGCGCCCGCCACGCCTGTCGGGGCGGGCTCCGCCCCGCGCTGCAGCACGCCCGGTGGGGGGCGCGGCGCGTTCCCGGCGCTGCAGCGGGCGGCGCGCGCGGTGCTGCAGCGAGGAGGGGAGCGCGCGGGTCGGGCGCGCGCTTCCCCCTCCCCTTCCCCCGCCCGCGGCGGCGTCCCCGTCTCTTGGGTCCGTGAAGGGTTTGTCAGGCCCCGGCCCCCGGGCCGGCTCCCACCAGCGTGAGAGATAACGGGGAAACCCGTCCCCGGGCGCGGGAAGCGGGCGCTGCCCTCCCGCCAGGCCCCGGCGGCGGCCGCGCCGTGCTGGGGGCTCGGGATCGCCTCGGGCTCCCCTCAGCGGCTCCCGGCCGAGGTGGCGGTCGCTGTTTTCCAGGCCCTGGGCGGGATGGCAGTCCAGTAGGGAAGCACCCGAGACCCGATTCCCAAACTTCCACTTCTAGAAACTCTCCTGGTGGTAATTACCCTGACGATTAAAAGTAAAAGCCCAGCCCGCGCTGCACGTCTGCCATGGTCTCCCAGCCCCCTGACTCGGTCGAGTGTCTCCATGCTGGCTCGGCAGCCACCCTCAGCAAAGCCAGCTGCCACCGAGCAGCCCCAGCATCCTCTGCCCCAGGCCAGCTGAGCTCACGCTCAGATACATGTTTTTCCCCTTCCTTAAACAATCCTGAGGCTTTTTGGAGCCCTCGCCCATTTGCCAGCACCGTTTCTGGATCAGGCAGATAGGCAGGAGTCTGCAACATAGGAAAAAAAAAAGCCATTTGCAGCATCTTTTGGGAGTCTCGTGGGCTCACGTGGACTTTGGAAATCGGGGCCGGGTGGGTTTCAGGTGTAACGCCTCCAGGGGCTGCTGCCCTGCCCACGCCAGTGCTGCTGCTGCCTGGGATTTTGAGATAGAGAGCTTCAACACCGTGATGGCCTTCCCTGGGTATTTGCAAAATCTTTCCCATGTTTTGCTCCCTGGCTCAGAAAGCTGCTCAGGGATCACACATGGTACGTTCAACCTCCGGGGAATGGGTGCAACCTCTTGCTTGAACCCCAGCTGACCCCAGCCCCACATGCGAGCAGGCAGCTGGGAGCATCAAGGGTCCCCATTGCTAGAGCCATGGGTTTCGTTTCTCCGCCCAGACCAAATGCAAATGCAAGTGGCTCAGGAATTAGAGCTGCTTTGGTGGAAGGAATTCGTGTCAGATCCTTCTGACCAAGTCAATGAGCAGAGTGAGGAGGAGAGAGAAGTGGCAGGATGGAGCATTGAGGCTGGCATGGGGTGAAGAGGCAGCAGGGGTTCCCCAGGAAGGGCTGGGGGTGTCAGGCAGCACCTGGGGACAGGAGTAAGGATGTGTCCCCTCCCTCTGTGCTTAGGAAGCAGGACTTTCTATGGACTACCTGTACAAATGGAAGTGTTTCAAAGCAGCACCTGCCATTTCAAGACAACTTAGCATTTTTGGATGGGTTGCTCGGTTCAAAAAGGGAGACAATAAGGCAAACCAGGCTCCTGGCACAGAGCTGGAAATCATTCGGTCATCTCTGCTCATCGCTGCACACAAATCAGTTCATGCGCAACTCCTGGCACTTGGATTTATATGAAAGTCTCCCTCTTAATTACCATTTCAGTGGGAGGTCTTGTACATCCTGTTTCACCGAAAAATAAGGGTGTTGACTCACAAATGCAGGTAGATGAAAGCCGAAAGGCTGAACTGGTTACTCCCCAGCTGTTTTTTGCTTTGCAAGGACTGCCACTCCCGGGGCCGGGACGGCTGAGCTGCGTGGTAAGCCGCTGTAGGCAGCAGAGTGTGGCCAGCACTGCGTGGACATTGCGTTGCTTAAATACAGGCATCCAGCATGCTGCATCTCACAGGATTTGCAGTTTTATCTCACTCAGCCAACGGGTCTCCACGAGATGGTCAGCCAGCATTCACGGAGTGATGCCAGCCCCTCAGCAGCACCAGGGCTTTGCAATGGAGTAGCCTGATGAGCATTTTGCTTCCTTTGGAAAAAATGCACCCAAGGAGCAGCATCGTGCGCTGGTTATGGTCATCCCTCGGGGCGGCTCAGGCCTCCAGATGGTGCAGCACCCGCACCCCAACACCCTCACACCCCAGGTCAGCACCTCCACATCACGCTGCTTCTGGCTTCTGTCACAAAACTGCCATTTTTAGGCATACAGTGTCTTTTAAAAGCAAAATAAAAACATCACACAGAAAACATTACTGTAGAGACAAGCTGGTTGAAGACTTTAGTTTTTTTTAGAAAATTATTTCCACAGAAAATCTTTGAGGATCCTGTAGATGCCACGTGGAGAGTGTCACGGTTATAGCATTGAGCTATTGTTTTTATCACACAATTATTTTTAACCAGGCCAGTGTTAGGAAGGAATTCCCAAAATCCACTGAACTTCTTTAACCCATGGAGGGAAAGATGATATTTTTACCTGTCTTCCCCAGGAGAGCGGAAAAAACAGAAAGAAGCATCTTTTGTAAAGTATTTTTATTTTAAATAGAAACTCAGCTAGTCCCTAATCCTAAAATTGTTTCCCTCCATTTAAACAGAAGGCTAATGATACCATTGCTACTAGGGCATGCATGTGCTTAAGGCAAAACGTATTCCTGTGGGTGTTTCCAGAGCTGGAACCCAAGCAGGTAAATAAAAAACGCTTAAGCTTAAAGCAGTGCTTGAGATTTTTTCAAACAATGTGGAGGAATTAGGCAAAAATTCATTTCTAATTTTGAGGTCTCACTACTGGTGGCATGTATTGGAAAGCTGATTTCCATTCCGGGAATGTGCACCTCCATCCTGAGCTTGCTCTGGGCACAGCTGGACAGAACGAAACTCTGCAAGGGGAAAGCACACAACCAGCACCCAACAGTTCTTTGTTCTGTCCCGTGTCCCTACCAACAACCCCCATTTCATGATTATTTGACACCTTTGCTTCCTGCAGAGCCTGGTGTCCTCCCTCCCTGCCCTGCTTTCTAACTGCAGCAGGTTTTGGGCGCATCTCCAAGACTTACAGACCCAGGACTGGCCTCCCCCAGGAGTCCCAGTTCTCTGCAAAGCAGGTTGTCTTAGCATCTTTATGGGTCAATTTTTTTTCTCCATAACTTCAAGTACTGAACAATACCGAGCCACGGTTTAGCCTCAAATATTTAAATGCAGGAGTTCCATATGCACAGACATGGTCTGTGCTAAGTGGTGACAAGGGGACTGGTGAATAAAATCCATGTGGATTTGGTTTCCAGTTCAAATCCTGACTCGCTGTGGCTTTGGACAGCCACGGTACCTCCCCTGCTCGCCCTGCAAAGGGAAGAGGTTTCGTTATGCCCGCTTGCCATGTCAGAAGTGAGATCACATTTGATGTATAATGTGCTTTGGTACCTTCAGAAGGAAGGTGCAAGGAAAAGGCAGTATTGCTCATGTAAAAAGCTGGCTGCTTTGTTGCATGGGATCAAAACACAGAGAAGTGTAGAAATAAAAGAAAAATTATTCCACAATAAAATTATTTTATAGTAAACATTTCTATGGGAGAAGCTTGAAAGGAATTGGAAATTCAAGCCTCATGCTTAATGCTTGAGTTCCAAAGCTTTCTGAGATGTAATAAATTACAGTAAGATGAGGTTACACTTATTTCTTGAAGCATGCTGTCCTTCAGGACAGCACCATTTATTTTATCTCATATGTCAATAGGAAACGTTCTGAAACAGGAGGTGTTCTCCAGGGCGCCACGCAGGGATCAGCACCAAATATGAGCTTCATTGTCTCACCCATCATATATTTTAGTCCTGGATATTTTAAAAAGTTAGCTAAATCAGGAATGGAAAGTCTGCTTCTTACTCACAAAAGGGTATTACACGATAGTTGGTGGGACAGGCTGCTGTAAACCTGATGTCAGATCAGCAAAAATAGCCACCTCTGCAGCAGATGAGTCAAGATCCGAGCAGCAGAGCAAAAGATTTGCATTCCCTCCAAGCAACCCTCCAAAAACCATGCAGCCATTTGCTAACGGGTTATGCCAGAAGCCGAGAAACTCCACAGAAAATCTCAAGCCTCTTTGAATGTGAACGGCCGAAGTGGAGGACCCGGGCTGAGATCCATCTCGGATAATCCTGCTGTGATCGTGCTAGGACCGAGACCCAGAGCCACACAGGGACCTGTGCTCACCTGCCCTTTGCTTTCTGTCTTCTTCCCCTTTCTTCCATCCATCACAGAGGGAAGGAGCAGAGGCTGGGAAGGTAAAGCCAGATTTTCTCAACCATGACTTCCACCCTCCATGCAAGGGTTTGGCATGCGTTTCTCTTCCCTCAAGGAAAGGGAGGGCTTGTTCACAAGCCTCTGCTTAAAACCAGGCAGAAATCTGAACCTCCCTTTTCCCCTCAAAGGAGGAACTTGTCTGCGAGATCTGTCCTCCCCCGCCTCGCTCACCACACCCTGAGATCGGAAATTGTCCCTGGGAAAACCACATGCGGCAGGTTTGGGGAGCTGCCCTTTTACTTCTGGCTAGCTGGGAGCTTGCAATTCACCGGGCCGAATTCTCATCCCAGTTACACTAGTTTGCATTGCAAAAGCACTTCTCGCTTGCAGTACTGTTTTTAAGGTAAAAGGCTCTAGCCATTATATAGCAGAAAGGCCAGAAGAAAAATTTCTTAGGCATCGTAAGATCAGAGGGTAATTCAAGCTGGAATGGACCTCGGAAGATCATCTGGTTCAACCCAGTTAGGATTTTGCAGACTTAAAAAAAACAAAGAAAATGACAGAGGTTTCCTGTGGAGCCACTTGCAAAGGGCACATTTCCCTGTGCCTTGTCCAGAACTGGCCTTTACTCAGCACAACTGCAAGATTAGGTGCTTGGATGCCAGCAGGATGAGCACGTCATGCATACCTCTCCCAGTGAGAAAGATTCCCCTCCTCGCATTTTGGATGTGGGGTTTATTTGTAGCCTGCTCTTTCATGCCCCATCTCCATTGCCCTTAGGCAGGGGCAGTACTGGTACAGCACCCACCCTGGCTGGAAACCCTATTTATCCCCTGATTCCCTTCCCCTGTCCCTCTGCCCACGCTGCCGGGGCTCACAGAATGTTTTCTGATTTGAACTACATGCCCCATTTATAGTTGGGCAAACCCAGGAGGGTTTTTTTGAGATTTGTTGTACACAAAAGCGATGCCAAGGAACACGAGTCCCCTGCATGGTCCAGGGATTGGGCTGGCTGGCTGCTGGAGGGACTGGGCAGAAATTGAGCGGCTGCCCCTGAAAGCGATCACCACACCAAAGCCCCGGAGTGGAAGAGCTGAGCTCTCACCATGGCTGGGGAGCAGGCAGGGGGAGGTTGCCCAAGGCTCATTTCTCACCGCCCCATGGTGGCCCTTGACCAGGCTGAAAGGGCCAAATCCTTCCTCTTGGGCTATAACCTCCATCCAAGACCAATAGCTGCTTTCTGGCAGAGATTTCACTAAACCCATCTGTTTTTTACCCAATTGAAGGGTCAGCAAAGAGGAACAAGCACTGAAAATTTCCCATCAGGGCATATCCAGTGCTCTCAGTGGAAGCCCTGGCCATGGCCACTGGCCAAGGAGCAAAGGCACAGCAGAGCTGGCTGTTCACTGCAGGGCTGGGGGCCGTGCTGGGGCCGTGCTGGGGAGGGTGGGATGCTGAGAACTGAGGGGATGCTTGGGCCAGGGCTGCCCCAGGCATCCCACAGCCGGGCTGCTGGAATGGGAGGGGGCTCGTATTGGAAATCAAGCCTGTCCTTGTAAATCCCAGCTCCGCATGCCTGCCTCCTACATGCCCTCGGGAGCTCTTTGAATCCCCTAATGTGCCACAGAGGAGAAAAACCCTTCAGGCCACACTCCAGGGAGCAAATGGCCAAAACCCAAGCTGAGGATGGCATCCAGCAGACCACAGGGGAGAAACCTTCCACCACGAGCAGAGAGCCAATGGTTGCTGGGTGCCTCGGGAGCCTAGGGCCCGTTTTTAAAGACAAACAATGCATTTGGGATGTCTCCTTGCCTTGCGAGAAGGTGTAAGCTCCTCAGGGTCCACCTGAGGAAGGCATGGACATGCCCAAGTCCACCAGAAGGTCCCACCAGACTGCCAGTAGTCTTCAGGGCTAACAGTAGCTTCAGTTTTTTCAGACCTGACCCCGAGAGCTTGTGTCTGCTTAGAACACCACAGAAAAGCATTCCCGAGCCCTGCCTCGTGTTTGAACACAGGGCACAGGTACTGCCAGCAATCCTGACCCTGTAAAACCCTCTCATACTTCAAAAGGGAGCATTTGCAGGGCCAGGCTGCAGCACTGCACCCTCCAACCATCTCTAGTCCTCTGCAAGTGGCAAGCAACAGTGTGCAGGGTTTGCCCTGGCGACTTCAGCGTACCAGGGATTTTCCCAGCTTCATCTGCAGCCTCCTGTTAAACTCTGTGCAGGCTTTAATTGGAGCTGATTTACAGCATTTTTATTGCTGCAGAGAGCCAGCAGTTGGCACAGCAGGCAACTTTAATATTACTTTTGCATTTTGTTATTGAATCGCCAGCTTGGAAGGCAATTGCGGGGCTTTTTATAGCTGCCGCCTGCTCATGAACAGCCTGGCACCACAGCCCCTCTCTGGTCTTTTGAATAAATAACTCCCGCCAGCGGGGCCAGCAGGAGCCCATACAGTCGTCCATCAGTGGACCCAAGCAGCGGGGCACGAGCATGTCTGAGCCCGGCAAGTCGGGGAGCCGTTCGTCCCGCTTGGCAGCTCCCAGCAGCATGGCCACATTTCAGCCACTGCTCTGGGGTTCATTGGTGGCTTTTCTGTCCCGTAATGTTGGCCTTGAGCTTTTTGCCACAGGTATGCAAGTGTTTCTCCCAGGGTGCAAAAGGCAGTTTCTGCTGTGGAACACGAGATACAGCCCCAGCTGGACCTGCTGCCTGCCCTGGGCATGTCCCAGTTGCTCCCCAGCTCAGGACAGCGCAGAGGCAGGGGCAGAGGAGTGTTTCCCAGCTGCTGTCACCCTCCCATGCCCAGCAGAGTCTGTGGCAGAGCCAGTGTCTCTAGGATATGTCCCTTCTGCTCGCCCTTTCTGTTCATACCGATACATTGCTTCTTGGTCTTACGGGCATGAAGGATCTCTGTCCTAGTCCTGTTCGCCTCTGTGCAAGGGGCATCATAGTATGCCTAAAAGGGAGGAGGGTGGTCTCCTCCTGTTTTCAATTCAATTTCGTTTTATCGTATTACATTCAAAGGAGCCAGTTGGTCTTTACAAGCCTCCTCCATGGCTATTTGACTTCAGAGCAGGAGGGTCAGGCCTTACCGACACCAGCTTCCTGACACTGGTTAAGGGCCAGCTGGAGAAACCCTCTCCCCTAGAAACCCAGCAGTTGAGCCCAGCGCATAGGGGCTGGAAGATAAATTATTCCTGGGGGATGTTCCTGTGAGGGGAAGCAGCCAGTGATCCCCCTATCACACCCGAATCACAGCATGCCAGCTCTGTCAGGGTACCCTGCACAGGGAGTTCCCATCACAGCCCTGGAAGCCGGGCTTGCTCTGGGATGTTAGCCCACAGCCACCATCTAATTCAATTTAATTCAATCCAATTTAATGATTGACTGAACCCTGCTGGTTTAATTAGCAAGCCAATACTCAGCTATCAGCTGGTCATTGACTTTGTAACTCATGTGGCAGCCCCTTCCCTGGGCTCGATCCTGGGGATCAATCTCTGCTCAGTCCCAGCAAACAAACTCCCTTGGGCAGGTGAGGATGAGCAGAGTGAGCAGCAGTTAACCCCTGGCACAGCCCACATGGCACATTAGCACCGCAGAGCCCAGCTCCACCATCGTATGGGCACCAGCACCTCCCTTGATGCCAATGAGAAAATAAACTTGCCTATCCCTGTTCAGGCTGGGGGTGCTCCCTTGTTTGTGGCACTGGTGCTGGCCTGAGTACTGGGATCCCCCCAGCAGCATCTTGTTCTCTCGAGGTGCTGTGCTGTGCTGGTATAGCTTGTCACCAAGTCACGGCCCGCAAGTACTGATGGGGCAGAGCGACGATATGGTGAAGGTGTCCCCAGCTGGCAGGCAGGGACCTGAAGCAGCGTGCCCGGGCTGGGTGGGGAAAGTCTCAGCCTCCCCTACACCCCATGGGCAACCTCAGCATCAGCAAAGGGCTGGAGCAGAGCGCTGAAGGTACTCACCACTCCCAGCAGGGACAACTCAGCCATGGGATGACTTCTAAAATACCCCCATTGCTTGGTCACAACCCATGAGTGGCACTGATTTGAGATCTGTGGGTGGAAAATGTGGGTAATGCATGGGAAGGGTGGGAGACAACCACAGCACAGATGTTGAAGCTCTTGGGTACCACAAAAATGGCTCCCAGAAGTACAAAAATACTGTTCCTACCATGTGACATCGGGGGCTGAAAGGGCAGAGCATCACAGTAAGCAGGATACTTCCAACATGGTCATCTCTCCACTCTCATGAGCATAACCCTGTTCCCATGGCCATCTCCCTGTTCCTCTGATCACCTCCCCATTCCCACGGTCAACTCCCTTTTCCTGTGATCATCTCCCCATTGCTGTGATCATATCCCCATTCCCATGATCATTGCTGTGATCATCTCCCCATTCCTGTGACCATTGCCCCATTCCTGTGATCATTGCCCTATTCCCATGATCATGGTCCTGCTCGCACGCAGGCAGCGTTCCCATTTCTCACCTTGGGCTGGGTGCAGCCCACAGCAGGGGCATGGAGAAACCAGGGACATGCTCCTCGGTGATTGCTCGCAGCTTGCAAACACAGAGGGCCAAGCACCGTGGTGACAATGCTTGGTAGAGCCTTAGGGTGAAGATAAAGGTGATTTGCAAATGATTCAATGATTTTGGTTTTAATTGGACTTGAACATTTTCTCATATGTTTAAGATGGGTGAGATCAGCCTGAGCATCTGAAAGGCTTGTTTGTAAAACAAACAAACAGGCTATTAATTAGCTGGGATGTTAACTTTGGTCTTCTTTGACTTTGCTGGAAGGCATGGTAGGAAGGCCTGCTCTTGCTGAAGGATGAAGCCTGTTGGGTGCAGTTAACCCGGTGCAGCTCCTGGTGCAGGAATCCGCATTTCAGCGTAGGAGC
This sequence comes from Butorides virescens, assembly GCA_017310255.1. Lineage (NCBI taxonomy): Eukaryota > Metazoa > Chordata > Aves > Pelecaniformes > Ardeidae > Butorides > Butorides virescens. Next base: position 35,523 of record JADKXX010007041.1, on the reverse strand, counting down.
GGTTGCAACCACCTTCACTTAACCATCTGTAACCTGACCGAAGAGAGTTGCGTCAGTTTAATGAACCTATCTAGCAAATGAATTTAAGGCAACCTGGAGACACAGCCACTGCAACCTCCCCCACCTCCGCTGAAGGATCTTGGTGCTGAATATTTAGCAGAGACTTCCTTCCTCCGTGTATTTACACCCTGGGGTTTAAAGAGGCTGAAATGAATCCTTGGCCCTTTTAGTAGCTCAGATTTTTGTCATTAGTTTATTTCTTTATTATTTCTTAGTTGTAGTTTTATATGTGTGTTGTTATTCAGTCACCAACAGATCTCAGCACTGGGTGGAAACTAAACCTGATTCTGGGAAAAATAAAATACCCCTTTTTTTTGCATCTTTTTCTACTCGAACAATATCTGCAGGTGCTGCTGTGCCTCCAGGGCAGAGTCGAGGGGGTGTTCAATGTAAAATCGAGTGGAAATAAGCATAGAGGGGGAGTGCTCATACAGGGACTATGTTTAAATAGTGCCAAGCAATGATGGGTTTGCGTGGTGCAAGGAACACCAAAGGAGATGAAATGGCACAGAAGAGATGAGCAGAGCTTCCAGTTGAAGGAAATCCCCTAATTTCAGCCCTGCAGCAGGGAAAAGAGGAGTCACCAGTGACAAATACAGGGGGCACTGCACCCAAGGGACGTTCTTAGCTCGGGTGCATTATCTGGGGGGATGGAGCTACCCTGGAGGGGAGCAAAGCCACTGTTTCAGAGGGGTGAAGCCCCCACCATCCCCAGCTTGAGCATGCATGGGGTAACCCAGTCATCAGCACATCCGTGCAATTACTGGAGCCATTTGCAATGGTGGCAGCCCCTGCTGCAGGGGACGGGGCTATTGGTTTGTAACCAGAGATGCAGCCAATGGAGGGGTGTTAATATACACATCCTTGTCAGGAATTTTATTTTTCCATAGGGCTCTCTCCCCTCCCTCCTCCCATTTCAATTTAAATTTTCTGTCAGGTTCCCAAAAGAGGCCAGCCCTCACCCCAGCCGAACGTACGCGGGACCTGTAATGAGTTAGGGCTGAATTCCTGCCAGCCCTTCTGGTACCATTTAAAGAGGACACTGGCAGCTGTCCAGACCCTGAGCGCTGGGGAGGAAAGAAAGGCAGTGCTTGACGGGAGTTAAGATATTGCAGGATGTCTGGGAGACAACCCGTTCAGGGTAATATTGCAGCCCACGGTAGCACAGTAATCCATAAACAATGAATGGCTGATGAGTTCTCTCATAGCCAAAGGACCCCTTGAAGCCTAGGAAGCAGAACTGCAATTTATTTGTTTCTAATATTTAAAAACGCGCTTACTTGAAGGCATCTGGTGGAGGGAGAGATTTCAAATCCTCCTGTGTATCTCTATTTTTTTTTTTTTTGAGGGAAGAAACAACCCTTTTCTGGAAAGAGTCTGTAATGTCTGAGTTCTCGCTTAGCACCCTGCCCTGAAATCAGGGCTCCTGGGCTCAGCACCACGGGGACTGGGATGCGCTGGCGATCACGGGGCTCCGGGAGACAGGGCGTAAAGAAGCCCCGTGGAGCCCCAGGGCATGCTGCGGCTGCCGGAGCAGGCTGCAACTGCCCCTCTTTGCAGCACTGCAACTCCTCTGTCTGGGAGAAATCCTGGTTTATCTGGTGAGGGCTGGCCTCTCGGTTAGAGCCCATGGCCAGGCCACCACCATGGTCACCATGTCACCATGCCTGAAGCGGTGCATGCTTGCGTGGCTGCTGGAACTGCTCACCTGCCTTGCTCTCCCCGGCCTGTGCCTTCCCGAGGGCATTTTAGTCTGCCTGCCCATGTGCTCCCAGCATGGCCAGTGCAGGGGATGGAGGGGCTGAGGGCAACGAAGCAGCACAATTCACCACTCTGCATCTCTGCACAAGGGCGAGAAAAGCTTTCCCTAGCTCCAGGATAACTACGGGTTATTCCACATCTCACATGGGGGTCATGCATCTCTCCCTATGCAGGGGAGCACATACTCCCCCTTGGTTTTGTGCCCCACAAAGGTGCCCACTCAGGACCGGGCACCTCCCCCTCCCAGGCAGTGAGGCCCTGGGCAGTGGAGACCCCAGAAAGCCCCTTGGGCAGCACCTGGATGCCCGGGAGCTACCTCTGTGTCTCACACCTCCTCTCCCAGCCTCTCCTCCCAGGAATGCTGTGAATGCAAAAGCTGACAGCTGCCCAAACCAGCTTTTACCCTTATATAGTATCTGCTCACCCTCTTCCCTCCTGAAAGCTGAAAGCCGGGCTGGAAAAGCCTGATGACAGTGTGGGAAGATAAAGGGCTGCTGCCAGAGTGGAGATAAATATTTGTCATTTTCCATCACTTTGTAAGAGCAGGCATCAAGGATCACAGGCAACCTGCAATTAAACCGGATTCCAAGCTGATTAACCGTGGCTCTGCTGACTTAACCCTTCTGTGCCCATCCACCCGCTGAGCCAGCAGGGTGCCCCCAGCACAGGAGCAGTTAACGCTCATACATCCAGGGAGCAAACTGTCACCAGGGATTAATTGCAAGTCTGAAGGCTTCGTGGGGTGCTCCACCGGTAGCAAGGACTGGATGCAAACAGCAGGTGACAGCTGGAAGTGGGGAGGTCTCCTTGAGCAAAGCCCCTTCACAGGCGATGCTGGCCTGGGGCTGCTGCTGTCCCAAGGGGGCTGATGGCGCATCTTCATAGAATCACAGAATCATTTGGGTTGGAAAAGCCCTTTAAGATCATCCAGTCCAACTGTTCCCCTAACCCTGCCATCCCACCACTAAACCCTGGCCCTAAGCACCTCATCTGCGGCTTTTAAATACCCACAGGGATGGGGACTCGGCCCCTTCCCTGGGCAGCCCCTTCCAGTGCTTGACAGCCCTTTTGGGGAAGGAATTTTTCCTGATGCCCAACCTAAACCTGCCCTGGCACAACTTGAGGCTGTTTCCTCTTGGTTTATTACCCGTTACCTGGGAGCAGAGACTGAGGCTTTGCTGAAGTCCAGGTAGACTGCATCCACAGGCTTCGGTCCAGACTGAGCCCTTCGCTCCTGGTGTCACTTCTGGGGGTACCGATGCCTACCGGTAATGCCCCCCGATAAACAGCTCAGCAGAAGTCCAGCAGCAGAGCCTCCCTTTCCCATGCACTCATCCCAACCCCTTTGCTTGCCCCATGTCCCTGGGGGCAGGACACAAGCCTGGCTGCAAACCCACGCACGTCCTCTGCTCCATCAGCACAGGGCCTGTGGCTGGCACCCAGCCAGCCCCATGCAGCTCCTCCAGTCTCCCCAGCACAGGCTGCCTGGCCCTCACTGGCTTTTACTGGGCTGGTCCCCGCTTTGCCAATGCTGCTGTGACCAAACATGTCCCTGCAGCAGAAATGCTTGTCCCCGTGCCGGGCAGCATCCCTGGGTGAAAAGCCTGTGGGAAAGGGCGTGGATCTGGCCAGTCTGAAGCCACATGGTTTGGCTCCAGCAGGGTGGCCCTCCCGCTGCCACCCTGGCCACTCCACTCCGTGGCCCAGAGCACCCATCTCCAGCTCTCTGCCAACTCAGATACGTTGGTCACATTTCCAACCTTTCCTTCATAGGCACAAAAATTAAATTTCCTCTCTTTTTTAGTCCCCCGTGTCTCTGGTTCTCTAAAACATCCTCACTCCTGCTTATGAATAACCAAAACCTGCATGTGTAGCGGGAGGAACATGTGCAGGCAGGCTGGACCACACAAAACCGTGCACGGGAGCTGCCTGCAAATATATTTGTTAATTCATGGTCGTCTACCCCCCCCTTTTCTCCACTTCGCTGGAGGTGCTCTCTCTGCTCCGCAGTGGCACAGAGGAACCATACACCCATTGTGGCTAGATTAGATGTAACCTGCTTTTAAAGACGGTTTCATTTCTCCCTTCCCTGGTCTCACTACAGGTGTTTTGTGCCTGATCTCTGCATTCCTGACATGCCTGGAATTCCCTGACGCTCAACCTCAGCTCCAAATTTCCTGGATTTATAACATTTGGGTTTAGGTTAATAGCAATGACCTTGTAATATTATTCACCCCAAACTACTGATATCAGAGCTCCCCATAACTCCAGCTTAATGCCATTTTTTGCATGTAACATGCATATTTATCACGCCTGCCAAAGCAGGCTGGAGGCTTTTGTCTCTCTGTTTCTATTCAAACTCATCTGATATCCCAGGCCGAGGTAGCATTGAAAAGACTGGTTTTAATCAGAAATCTCTCCCTCTCAGACACACATGCTCTGCAGCTCTGCGGGATGCAGACTTGAAATGCATCTGAGCATCCCCCAGCTCCCCACCCAGCTCCAACCTCTCGTCCTGTGGCCACAAGCTCTCTCGCATTGGCAGCCTGCACCTTCGGGGAACTCCTTGGCAGGAGGACAATTCTGCATTGCTTGTGCCTTTCCCCAGGTGCCTGCTCCACCAACTCCCAGCTCTTTCCTTCCCAGCACTGAAGAAGTCCCTTAAACATTTTTAAGCTGCTGGGCTATGGTACAGAGCTCTTCTGCCCGTGAGAAATACTGATCTAGGGGTTGCTGGGTTTGGCTGGGGTAGTAGCTGGCATGGGGCTGTGTTTTGGATCTCTGCTGGGAATAGGGTTGATAACCCCGGGATGCATTGACTCCTGCTGAGCAGGGCTCACACAGAGCCAAGGCCGTTTCTGCCACTCCCCCCACCCCACCAGCGAGCAGCTGGGGGGACACAAGGAGCTGGGAGGGGACACGGCCAGGCCAGCTGACCCCAACTGACACCAGGGGTATCCCACACTGTATGATGGCATGCTCAGCATAGAGCTGGGGGAAGGAGGAAGAAAGGGGGGAATGTTTGGAGTTACAGCATTTTGTCTTCCCAAGTCTGTTCCCATACTGTTATGCCTGATGGAGCCCGTCTGTCCTGGGGACAGCCGAGCACCCACTTGCCGGTGGGAAGCAGGGAATTAATTCCTTGGTTTGCTTGGCTTGCGTGTGTGGCTTTTGCTTTCCCTATTAAACTGTCTTTATCTCAACCCACGAGTTTTCCTGCTTTTACCTTTCCGATTCTCTCTCCCATCCCACCAGGGGGAGTGAGCAGCTGGGGGGGCTCAGTTGCCAGCTGGGGTTAAGCCATGAGAAGGGGCCGCATGGTGAGCGGGTGTAAAGCAGCGCAGCTCCGGAGGCTGCTCTGGGGGATGTTGCTTCATGCCAGCTGAAAACCGGGCCTCTGCTGCTTGAAGAAGTCGTGTTTCCTGGTAATAACTGCAGGGCAATGTGTAAAGGGTAGAAATCTGAAAGGCTCTGGAAGGCGAATACCCACGTGTGTGTTTTACAGTGTGGTTCGGCTCCAATTCTGGTCCAGGCAGGAGAGGGGCCGGTGGCTCCTTGCTGGCTCAGTGCCCATGGGGATGGAGGATGCAGAGCGGCGTAAGCAGTGGTGGTGGGGACGGCTGCCCCACTGACACAGGAGCCAAGTTGCATTTCATCCCCAGGAAGGGACCGCACGGCCAAGTTCTGCCCTTATCCCAAATCATGAGAAACTACCATGTTCAGTTGGGCTGCGTGGGTGGAAAATCAATGGGATCGAGCCCAGAGCTGAGTCATGGCGCGGCGTTACCTGCCCTGCACCCTGCCCCTGCTCGCTCAGCGGTTTCCTATCGGTCCTGGCATCGCTTCGCCTTTGAGGGAGCTGCTGGAGATAAAATGGCGCTCGGCAAGTCTGAGCAGCCGCCCCTGCACTGGCAAGGAGGGCAGCCCTGCCCGCAGCTTGGCTGCCCCTGAGCTGCTGCGGGACGACCGTGGCTGAGGACGTGCTGGGGGGTCGCCAGCGAGGAGGAGGAGGAGGAGGAGGTGGTGCGCAGACCCAGCAGCCCTGTACAAGACCCTTCCTAGAGATGCGTGGCCATTGCACGGGAGTGGAGGGGCGTGCGACAAGGAGGAGCAGCGTAACCTCTGCCTCACCTCACCACTGCCGCCATCATTGCGGGCAGCCCTGCAAGGGCCCTGCAGGCTCTATGTGTGGGGCCAAAGCAGGCTGGGAGACAGCTTGGACCAGGAAGGTACAGGATTGGCCCAAGGTCCCACCTGTGGGCTGAGCTCTGCCCAGCCTCAAAACCAGCCCAGCTGATGCCGTTGCCTGGGACCAGGTGTTTCTGGTGCCTGTCACAGCCCACAGCCCCCTCCTTCTGCCCCAAAAGTGGCATGGCCCCAGTGCACACCTGGCCCTGGGGACTGGGCTCCCAGGTGGGCAGCCTCCACATCACGGTGACCCCAGGGCTCACGCAGACCCTGGGGCTGTGAAAATCCTGTGCCCTGCTGACCAACACCACCAGGGTCATCTGCGAGGAACAGTGACACCAACTGTCCTGAGTCCTCGCAGAGGCACCATGCAGAGAGGGGTTGGTCTCTCCCCTCTTCCAACAAAATGCCCTTTGCAGAAACAACCTAGCTAGAGAGTGAGAAGCAGATGAAGCTGAAAGACTCAGGTAATGAAGATCCCCCTGTTTATTTTTACTCTGAACTGATGATTATTTGAATGCTTGTGGTTAGTGAGACCACCCCGGCAAGAGGAGGTCCCAGATACCCTATGCCTGAGCCTCCTCTGAGCTCTCCTGGCGTCATGGTGGCCACCAGCCAGGAGCCACCTCCAGCCTTCTCCTGCTTGGCCCCCCATGGACCACACATCCGGTTGAGATCTCTGGGCTGTGCTCAGCAACTAGGACGGGATCCCACAGTGGGGACCTGAGCATTGCCTGGCCAAGCTGGCTGCAACTTGGCCCAGGCTCTCAGCTGATGGTCAGGGTCTCCAGCCAGGAACCCTCATGCTCCAGTGAGATTGTTGGCCTCCTCCTGGACAGACTGCAGCAGGGTATCACAGAGCAGGCGTTTCTCAGCAGTCTGACAGTCTCACCATGGCTGTCGATGATTCTCTCTCCCTCCTTTGCCATTCCTCCTTCTCCACTTCGGTGGCTTGGTGCTCCCTGCATTGGTTTACAGCCATGAGGGGTCTTCTCCTTCCCAGGAACCACAGTTTGCAGCCAAGTCTAAAACATGAATCACTTGTTAGGCAAGCCCAGGGTCCTGGACAGAGCTGATTTCATTTGCAGGCCTTGAAAACAGCTCTTGAGTCTCCCAGCTCTGGCAGCCAAGAGTCCAGGTCACTGGGTTCGCGTAGGGAGAGGATGGCAGAGAAGCATGGTTCACTCCAGCATCCCTCCGGTCCGACCTCTGCAGCTTCCCACATTTATGAGCCTGGAAGGTGTATGTCTTGTGGGCACAGCCACAGAGGTGAAGCTGGGATCCCTGGATGTGAATATTTTCACCTGGCTGTGGATATTTTCACCTTCCCCTCTTCGCCCTGTTACTCCCCATCAGGCATGTCCCCTCCGGTTGTGCCATGTCTCTAATTTCCAGAGCAGAGCAAAAGCTTTTCCACTAGAAATAGTTTTCTCCCCAATGTTTTTCCTTTGGTTCCTGGTTTCAGATTTTTGTAAAGAACTCACCAAGAAGTGAAATAGTCCCTCAAGTTGAAACAGAAACCCGCCTGAGCCACCCAGATCCCGGCCCAGGTCCCACATGCCTCTGTGTGCATCCTGCACCAGACTCCTGAGAGCCTCCTGGCTCAGCATCATGAGGTGCTCGACATGCCACCGGCCCCCCACGCCCTCCCACTAACCCCAGGGACACCGGGTGGCTCGGTGGCGGCACCCTGCAAAGAGCTGGAAGAACATCTAGTGTCGTCAGCATCAGAGGGACAGGTTAGAACTGGCAAAGGAGCCTGAGCTCCTCCACCTCAGTGGGGTATTGGATACGAGAGAAATAGTCTTGCGGGAAAGACAATGGAGGGGGGGGTTCTTTTGCTGAAACCTGGGGCATTTGCCCTCATTTTCTTCTAATAAAAGATTAAAACTTGATTTTGTGGATGAATTTGCTTGTCCTGTGGCTGGCAGACAGCACTGGGAAATCTCTGCGAACTCAGAAGTTGAGAGTCACGCCTTCTGCACCTTTGCTGTCCCAAATTCCTTCCTGCTGCTCCTGCCCAGGGAGCGGAGATGAGCAGGTCCCGCTGCCGGGCTGTGACGGCTGCACAGGGCTGATTGCATCCAGATGTGCATTTTTTTTGCTGTAATATATTACAGGTCACCATGCTTCTTCCTTCTCAATCCCTCTAAAGATTGAAGGGGGAAGGAGTCATTTTCATGGGTGGTTCCCATTAGCCACGGTCACACACTCGCAAACCAAGCAAATGAGTTAGGGATGAAAGAGTCCACGTCCAACACTCACCCAGTGTTTTGGCTTGTGCTTGGAGACCCACTTCGGTGGACCTGTACTGCAGCAGATGCCCTGCCGGAGGTCCCTGACATCCTGACGGAGGTTCTCAGGGCAGGACACAGTGGTTTGCTCCACAACCATGAGCCTGGTCTCTGCCAAGCCCTTCACGGCTCTCTGTGGCAGAGAAGTGGACTTGTGTGTTTGGTGGCACCCACCTCCCAGCCCGGCAGCGAACGCCGCTGCTGACACCTGGCCTGGAGTCCTTGCTCACCCGCCTCCCCAGGAGGACATGTGAAGGTGGGGTGGATTATTTTTACATGATCTTGCCATGTGTTTAGCTGACAGAAGGCAAGGTCCAAGATGCAGTACTTGCTGATAGAAGGTGTGGGACATTTTTTGTCTCCTGAAGGCTATTCTGGTTCAGACCAAATGTCTGGTTTGCCCATCTCTTGTCCCCAGCAGCGGCCCAGCTCCTCCAGAGCCTCTTTCTGAGGTTTTGGCAGCTCTTCTCACCTTTTTATTTACACCTTTCCCATTGTAGGGACCATCTTCTTTTTTTTTGTTATTATTTACACCTTCCCACAATATGGTGGGACCATCTTCTCTGCCTCCTTGACCCTGGCCAAGCTGACCATCCCCAGAGGCAGGAGAAAGGAACTCAGCAGGGCAATCCTACTAACCATGCAGCCTTTTTCCATCCCTGTCCCATTACATTGTCCGGGCAGAGCCTTTGAGGGTGGTAGGTACTGTGGGGGTTGCTAGCCCCCCCTGGGTCCCCAGTGGTTTGATCTTTTGACTTCTCCCTTTCTTTGCCATCCCCCATAATCACATCAGTTCCTCTTTCTGAAGACCCCCTTCAGGGAAGAGAGGAAGAGTTTCATGGCTGCTGGAGGGGGTGACATCCAGCCCTCAGGAGAAATCCAATAGAAACAGTGGGCATAAGTCACCAGGGAAGAGTAAGATTAGGAGAAGCAGGTACCGTTTGTCCTCTAGATACTTTCCCAGCCTCCAGCTTCTTTTGGCATGAAAGATTTTCTGAGCCCAATGTGGTTTGTTGGTTTAGCAAATCTCACCAGATCTCTTTTTCAAACACTTAGTGTCTCCTTGAATCCATGAATACGTTCTGCAGTCACATCAGAGTTCCTCTGATCCACCAGCCTTCAAGGGATGAACCACACCTTCATTTGGCCTATGTTTGGCTTCTCCTAGTTCTATCTGATGACCCTGAGCTGCCTCCAATCCAGGCTGAACGGCTCCAGTGGCATCACTGCTATTGCAGAAGTCAGCTCAGAGGAGCTGACGGAGCAAATAACTAAAGCCAAGTCATCATCCACCAAAATGAGAAGAGGTCTTCTAGCCAAGTGGTGCTTGAGCAGGCCCTGCGAGTAATGCCATCTACTCCAGCACTCCGGTAAGACAGGGTCTGTATGTGTCCTTGTCCAGCATGGTGGGGATTCCTGCTGTTCCTCATCCTGCAGCCCTACAAGCCAAACTCACTCTTCCATCACCTTTGAGCCCCTGGAGTAACCACCACCTCAAGCAGTGGCAGCTCTCAGATGGAGAAACCTCAACTTCCCATGGCTCTAGCAGTTGCAGCCAGTTTTGCTGGGGACAGGACTGAGGGGTGACACACCACCCTCCTTGCCTGTAGCCAAGGCCTTCGAAAGTGACTTTTGGGCGTGCAAACAGAGGCATCTAGAAGGAGCTTGATGACTGTTTCCTAAACCTGCCCATTGCCTCACTCTCAGCCCAGCCTAACTGGGGTGAGCAGTGCTACTTGACCGGTTTCTATCCAGTTCGTCTGGTTTCGCCGTTGCCTTGCTGGTTGCTGGCAAGACAACTGTATTTTCTGGTTTTACTTGCAGTAGTTTTAATGTGGGATGAGCCTGCTGGCTGATCTACCAGTATGTTGTAGCTCCAACACAGCCTGGGACTGCACAGTCGGGTCTGTGGTTGTGCAGCCAGAGAGGACCAAGACCTTCTCACCAGTAACAACCAGTGATTGGGCACTGGGAATGTCCCGGTCCAGGTGGCCATATTATCCACATTGTCCCCTATGTGTGGTAGCCCTGGAAGACCTCCAGCAGCCCAACACTTCTCTGCTTGCCATGGCTGGTCATGGGATGTTCAACCAAAGGGCATCTGCACTGGATGTTGGAACTCAGCAGCAGGGCTCCTCGGACACAGGCTCTCTATGCTGGCATGGCCAAAATGTGCTTGCCCTGATGCCAGGAAGGCAGAGCATTGGCCTCGCCCCTGATAAGAGAGTTCACCTCCATCCTGGAAATGCTGCTCTGCCAGTTTAGGTTTAAGCAAGTGTCTTACTTGAAGTCACCCAGGGAATCTGCGACAGAGCCAGGAGTTGGATGCAAATCTCCTAAAGCTCATTTGATATCTTCACCACCAAGCCTTCCTTCTGCCAAGTCATGTCTGGGGTCAGTGACAGAGCTAAAGAACAAGGAACCAAACCCCAGCGTCCTGACTCCTCCTCCCCAACGTTTGTTTCCAGCTGGGTTTGCTCTCCATAAATAAAGGATTAATGGAGGCTGTTACAGTTAACTTGAAAGGACCCTGCAGCATAAATTCATGATCCTAAACATAATCAGTTCCAGGATAGTAATTAGTGCATTTCACAGTGCATCACAGGTATACCCTGGAAGCTCTGAAACAAGTACAGGATCAGCAAGAAAAATATTTGGAAGTGATGGCAGGGTTTTAAGATAACTCTCTGGCTTGAAAACCCAATTGGATTATTGCTGTCTGCCTCATTAGAACTACTCCGTTACTGGAAAGCCTTTGGGAATAGTGGCAAAATCCTCAAATTTCATCTCCTACCTCAGAAGTGAGGGCCCCCCATAATTCCCGTATCGCATGGCTGGCTGGACCAATTCCAGTATGAGCATGGACAAGTCACTTCATCGTCCCATGACTCATTTTCACCTTCTCTAAAATGGCAGTGGTGTTTCCGTGCTTTGGAGGGGTGATGAATATTTACACAGAGCTTTGGTGTTCTTGGATGAAGGGATAAAATCCCTGTGAAATGCTGTGGTCCTCCTCCTGCTCGGTGAGTCACGCTCAGGCCAACGGCTATGGGGGAGAGGAGCATTTTTAGCATTGTTCGGGGCCAGCAGTCAGCACGGGATGGGAGTCAAGCCCCAGGGAAGTGGTACATGCAGAACGTGATAAATCACAGCTTTCGCTGAATCCACCTGGGGGGAAACTTGAAGCTGCTTTGTCCAAGCTTGTTAAGTTGTAATATATTAAGAAGGAGCCGACTTGTGTCTTCCAGGAGCTGAAACTCTTCCTTGAAAAGAGAGACATCATGGGATGTGATGGGCCTTCGTGGGTGCTAGGAGCTGGGTGGACTTTGGGCAGAGCTGGGGTGTGAAGGCTATCCCAGGATGAGATTAGCAACCCTATTTTGGTGGGGAAGGTGGGTTCCTGGAAGTGTTTTTCTCTTTATTTCTGGGGTTTGCCCAGTGCTGTCCTTGTCCTCTGCTCTCAGCCCCGTCTCACCTCTCCAGCACCCTGGCAGAGCCCTGGAGATGGACACTGGGGATGAGCCTGTGCTGGTCAAACCTGTGCCCCTCTGATGCTGCTGTGACAGTGGCCCCAGGGTGCAGTGGTCCCAGCAGTGCTTGGGGGCCGTGCGAGGGATCCCCATGCTGCTAGGAGCGGTGCCAAGGCAAGCGTTACCTTGCCCTGGACCTTGTCAGGAAGAGGATGTCCATGTAGCAGTGGACCAGATCTTACACCTCCTTTGCCCTTATTCTCCTCTCTTTCTCCCAGTCATCTTCCTGTGCTCTGTGATTTTTTAGCCATCCTCACCCGTGATTTCCCAGGAATTCCTCTCTCCCTCCCAGTCCTGCCCCTCCCCATCCCTTGACAACCTCCTGTTTCAGGTATGTTCAAAATTAGGCAAAGCAGGTTCTGCCTGTGGTCCTCCAAGTCCCTGGCTGGGAGGTGAACCTGGTACCTGCTGACGAGGGACACGTGCTTATTCACTGGCCCAGGAGCCGAGCTGGCCCCTCTCATAGCCAGGGCAGCCAGGACAGGTTTGATTTCAGCGACTGCATCCTCCCAGCAGTGGGGGACATGCACAGGAAGACGTGTTTATTTTCCCAGCTCCTTCCCATGTGGCCCATGGCAGACATCTGGCTGACGGTGGGAGCACCGCTGCATGTCTTTTGATGGGTGATTTCATCAACAGGCAGGAAGGGTTTAGTCTGGGAATCTGCTCTGAGTCCCAGCCAGATCCCAGCGTGGGGCATTTCTGGGAGCAAAGGCTGCTCGTGGGGGCAGCCCCACTGGTGGCTGTGCTGCTGCCAAGGGGCAGGGATACTGCTGGGGAGGGTCCAGCCAATCTGCCATGCTCCCCAGAGGTGCAGAGCAAGGTCTGGCTGTGCCACCGGTATCTTCTGCTCTGTGGTAATGGCCACGGGGCACAGAGTTGTTGGGTCTGAGCCAGGTGAGTGGATGGGATATATCACGGTGTGGTGGGGCATCCAGGAGCTTTTGGATGAGCCAGCTTAGCCCCAGTGTTATGCCATAGGGACATCTGCGTTGGTGACCACTGTCTCCAGGCAAGGGCTGATGGGGTACAGCTCCCAACAGGTCTGGGATCTCACCCAGCCCCTGGCTAGCACACCAGAGCCCTGGGGTGCTTCCAGGCTGCTCCTGCTGTGGTCGTGGTGGAGAGGTGACCACGCGCGCTGCCTCCCTCCTCACGCGGGACTGCATGGAGGGGGAACGGTGCCCAGGGCTACTGCAGAGGCTCTGTACATCACACCCATGCATCAGAGCAGAGCCATCAGACCAGAGCAGGTCTCTGCCACAGCCCTGGGCTCTGAAGCCGCTGAGCCTCCCATGGGATCAGAAGAAAATGAGCTAAGAAAATATATGGAGTGGAAGAGCAGAGCAGTTAAATCTCTGGAGGAGAAACTCCAGGAGTGTGAGGAGAGGATTTAAACACTGCTTCCCTCTGCGTGTGCAGGTTATGGGGACCGATGGGAAGGGAGAGGTGGAGGCAGCCTGATTTCAGCATTTCATGCTCTAAATGGCATTTGCGTAGCTCGGTGAAAGCCAAAACCAAAGCTGCTGGAGAAGTCTCTGGTATCCTGCACTCAGCAGGTAAATGAGACTGGGGAGAAGCTTTTAAAGTAGAAGATGCAAGGAGGGGAAGACCAGGCTGGGGCTGAGAGCCATTCATGTGGTTTGGCAAGAGGCAAACCAAGGCCCCAGCACAAGACCAAACTGCATGAGAGAGCAGGGCTGAAAATCCCGGAGCTGGCCTTGGGCAAGCATGTATTCCTGGTCCATACCAATGGATGGGGCAAACCCAAGGACTACAGGGAAGGAGACCTAAGGAAGAAAGCTCTGCTGTTGCTGAATTTGGGCTGCCTGGGACACCACAAATGAAGCCAGTAGGAATGGCCACGAGTTGGACCCTGAACCCTTGCTTTTCAGGGCTGTGCCCTCTAGGTCAGGAAATCCTTCATAGGAATGTTGTCAGCGGTGAAGGGGACAAGGAGACCATCAGACTGTAAGCAATCAGGACATTTATTTTTTGTAAGTTAGATCCCAAAGCAGCAGCTGGGGTGGCTTTGGGAGCAGGTATTAGCAGTGAACTGAAAGGCACACATGTAGACATGAGGGAGACATTAGTCTCACCATCCCATACTCATCCCCACTAAGGAGCTGGGCAATCTGAGCATAAAGGTACAAACTGAAAAATATACAGTTGAGGGTATTGTGAGGGTGAACAGTACCTGTAAGCAGCACATTTGCTAGCTGGAGGGCTGGAGCTGTAGAGGATTTTGAAGAATCATAGAATCATAGAATCCCAGGTTGGAAGGGACCTCAAGGATCATCTGGTCCAACCTTTCTAGGCAAAAGCACAGTCTAGACAAGATGGCCCAGCACCCTGTCCAGCTGTGTCTTAAAAGTGTCCAATGTGGCAGAGTCAACCACCGCCGGGGAGATTATTCCAGTGGGTGACTGTTCTCATGGTGAAACATTTCCCTCTCATGTCCAGTTGGAATCTCCCCAAGAGCAACTTGTGTCCATTCCCCCTTGTCCTCTCCATGTGATTCCTTGTGGAAAGGGAGTCTCCATCTTCCTTGTAGCTACCCCTTAGGTACTGGTATGCGGTGATGAGATCCCCTCTGAGCCTCCTTTGCTCAAGGCTGAACAAACACAGCTCTCTCAGCCCGTCCTCATATGGCTAAGAGAGGCTTCCCAGCCTTTGGATCACCTTGGTGGCCCTGCTCTGGACCCCCTCCAGCCTGCCCACATCTTTTTTGCATAGCGGGGACCAGAACTTTACCCAGTATTCCAGGTATGGCCTGGAAGACATCTTCCCCCAACCAGAGAAGAACCCAGCTGGGTGCAAAGAGGTGGAAGAGCCCAGTGGTGCCCCAGTCTGTCCCCATAGGAAGGGCTAAGAGAAGTGCCAGACAGCACATTGCTCTGGACGCCCACACAAGGGTGGAGGTGTGCAGTGATCACCGTGAAAGGCACTGACACAATGCTCCACTCACACTCAGACCCAATATACTACGTATGTAGGAGGAATATTTCCACTGCTTTCAAGGGGAAAAATTCCGGGGGAGGTGATTCATGCCAAATATTTTTGCGTTGTGTGCATTAGCAGGGCTCTGGCAGGTAGGTTTGGAAAAACAGGAGCAATCTCATGTGCAATGAGCTCTCCTTTAGGATACGCTGACCTCACTGCTGTTTGGGTGGTAGGCAGCACTGGGGGGAACACAGAAAAATAAAGCCATTTATAATGGTGTTTGGAGCACTTTGTTTTACACAGGTGATGCTTTGAGTTGGAAAGAGTAGAGGAACATGATTCATGGGTCTGAGCCGCTCTTTAACAGCCAGAGCTGCTGGGCTAAGGCTCAATCAAAGAAGCAAAGACAGAATAAATCTTCCATAAGGGAAATAATGTCCCTGAGTGAGAAGTTATTGCAACAAGGTGTGAAAGATAAGGATGAGGGCATGGCAACAGCCTCCCCCAATGACAGAGGAATACAACAATCCTTTGAGGAATACAGCAAACCTTTGGGTGTGAGTGGTGGTGTGACCCGTGTCCCCAGTCTGGCAGCTGGAATCACACAGACATGCAACAGGCGAGAGGCTCAGCCTCCCCACAACGTGCCCAGCGCGTCTCTCATTCCCCAGGAGGTACAAGACAAGCTTAAAACTGCAAAGGAATGCACCTCCTGGGCCATGAAGACCTACTGTGCATGACAGACCTGCTCTGTCCCGATAGCTGGGACTGCCTTTAACTTTCCAGTGGGAATTTCTCCATGGCCAGCTCATCCCTTTTTGTTCTTCTGCAAGGGGGGCCAAATGCCTCCAGGAGCTGTCAGTCAGTGAGACCCCAGGAGGACATTGATACCCGTCTTTGCAACAGCATGGTTGAACCTGGAGACCAACTCGGTGCTGGAGCACCAAAATGCCCAGGGAAGGAGAAAGCAGCATGGATATGTCACGTCTTTGTTTACAAGAAGCCAATATTAGTGAAGCCGTCTTGACAAACTGCCTCCACAAGCCTGCAGAAATACCTTTTCTATCTGCAAACGGGCCATTAATAGGAGAAGATTTAATGGTTTCAAATGCACTTCAATAGCATTTGATAAAAGTGCGTGGGAGCAAAGTCCAGAGCTTGAACTAATACTTCTCTGCTGGATCAAAAATGCTCGTCCAGACTCCAGTGGGATGCAAACCGAGTGCCAGAGCTACTGCTGGAGAGGGGACTGCAGGGAGCTGCTGCGCTATTACCTTGGCCCTGTTTGCTATTTAGCAGGGGCTCTTTATACCCAGTAGGGTCTTGTTTAAAGGTTGGTGATTCATAAGACAAAAATAAGGTCTGAAGGATATATAGTATTGCTTCAGCACTGGAAAATCTCAGATAAAGGCCAGAAATATTTTAAACAGGACTCCCATGAACATAGAGATAGGGAAGGATGTTAGGGCTTATTGCATGTGCCAAAAATACATCAAGTACATCAAGGAAAATGGCCTGTAACAATGGCGCAGGAAAAACTTATCTCCAGGAACAAAGTAGCACAGGCTTCTTTATCCTGCCGGGAAAAAAACCAAAACAAACCAAACCATGACCTTGTTCTAGATCCTTACTCTCAGATGTCTATAACCACCTTCCCAGATCCCCCACAGCTCCTAAGGTTGCAAATGAAATGCATTGCTGGCAGATGTGGCTCACCTCGCCAAGCAGGGACTGGGCCACACGTCAGCGCTAATACATTCAAGCAAATTGCAGTGAAAGGTGGAAATAGAAGCATAGCATCTGATCTTCATTCCTGCAGCTTCATAAATGGATGCAAAATGAGAAGCCAGGCTGCAGCCCACATGGCGAAATCACACACCAGTACCAGCAAAGGCAGCTCCTGTCTGCTGACGAACGTTGTCTGAACCCAATGTTGTGAGGGTCATGGAGGCGCACCAAAAGCAAACCAAGGTCTTGGTCTGATCTCAGTCAGGATTTGCCACTGCTTCATGAAAACATCTCTGGTCATATCTACCCAGGGACAACGATGTCCATCTGGAGGGTGTTACAGGAGCTAGCCCATGTTCACTTCTCTAGATGGATGACCCAGAAAATTACCAAGCCCTTCTGCAAATCTGAGAGAAGAAGGGGCCACCAGATCAGGCATTTCATCCAGAAAGGTCTTTGGCAACAAACACAACCAGTGGGAGTAGCTGAATGTTTGGGTAGGACAAGGTGGGACGGACAGCCAGCCAGTGGGTATGGTGGGACAAGTTGAGATGGAGAGAGGGCTGTTGGGTGTGGTGGGATGAGTTGAGATGGACAGAGATCTGCTGGACCACAGGAGGGCTCGTGGCCTGGAGAGGACCAACAGGTCCCATTGGGCACTACCTGATAGTCCAGGGTTGATGTGACTGTGGTTCACTGTTAGTGAGTTGTGTTCAGGAGTGGGGGCGTGGGGAGCACTGCCTGTGTGCTCATCTCATCCCTCTGATCTTGCAGTGTGAACAAAGGTGGAAGAAATGCCCGTGCACCTGCCCAAGGGATGCTGCAATGCAAAATTTCAACATCCACCCAGTGAGGTGCCAGCTGCTGGCCGCCCACACCCCTGGAGCAAAATGGGCAGGGGCTCAGCAGGGCAAGAGAGCCTCAGGCTTCAGGATGTGCAAAAGCAAATCTGCAGATGCATGAGCAGCTCAGCCCCGTGGTGCCCACGCGAGGCTGGACGGATGGGAGTTCGTCTGAGATGTTGTCTCCTGTCCGGTGCTGTGCAGAACTGCAGGTTTTAACGTGTTTTTCTTTTAATTGCTGCAGCTCAGCCAGATGAGCGAGTGAACACACTCCCTAGCCCCGCTCCCGTGGGTGTGCAAGGGTTTCGCCTGCTTGACAGAGGTGGCTCCTTGCAGCCAGTAACACAGGGTAGGATGGGGACAGCGAGCCCAGGAAAGCATCCACAGGGGCAATGGGAGACACCTGCGGGTGCCAGGGCTGCCATGGGCAGACTGGGATTTCCTCCCCTGGGCAGGGGCGATGCTCGAGGGGGACCTGCTGCAATCAGGCCACCACAAAAACCCCAGCGAGTGCAGTATCATGAGGATTGTGTAAACGTTTTGATTAGATTCTCCTTGAATCTAGACGAAGGGGAGATTTTTATCACATTTGCTGAAAAAACAGCTTTTTTTTTTTTTTTTCTGGGAGGGAGGAGGAGGCTGACTAACTGCTAGAGGAGGATTCCTGGAGTGATTTAATACCAGATGAAAGCAACCAGATAGGAGCTGCTGCTCCCCAGGAGAAAGCGGGCAGCCACTACCAGCAGGCGCATTGAACATGGACACGATTACAATTCCTGTTGATCGGGACATATGTGAAGTACCCGTCCCTCCGCTTGGTGCTGACATACGGGCACGGGGCAGGGCAAGGTAGTGCAGAGCGTGTCCAGCTCCGCGGGCAGCGCAGCGGGGAGGGCTGGCTGCCTCCTCCCTCTGCAGCGGCTCGCACGGTTCATTTGAAGGGCTTTGGTTTAATCCCCGCGCGTTGGCTGGCATGGTGTCCGTTGTATTAACACAGCCTGTAAATAACTCGGCACTAGCCTGTGCCGGGACGGAGATGGGCTTTGCAGCATGGTTCACACCAATGCAACAGCCCTGCGGGGAGGTGGTTCCTCCACCGCAGTCTGGACTAGTACCAGCGCGAGCCCTCCACAGCTGCTGTCAGACCAGAGGACGTCCTCTCCTTGCCAGAATTCCCACGGGGAAGTTCAGCTGAGCCGGTGAACAGCAGGTGCCTGGAACAGTGGAGAAAGGCTGTGACTAATGAAGATGGGATGGGTGGCATTTCCATCAGCAAAGCCTGCCTGGGTGAAAGCCAGTGCAGGGGACTTCTGTGGAGGTGGAGGAGGCTGAAGACAGAGATGTTCACCTGCTTGCAGGGAGCAGGTCCAGAGCTGAGGCATCACCAGGGCCTGGATTGCTCCAGGGGTGTAGGAGGAGACACAACCACAAAGCTTCACACCATCTGCATCCCCAGTACCAGGGATTGCTAAATATTGCCTGGAGGGGATTGCTGGAAGTGCTGCACTCTGCAGTGAGCCATCTCCACAGAGAGTAGGGATGGGGCTGGGATGGCAGCAGGCTTGCAAAGACCTCAGAGGGCGTTGTCTGTCCGTCAGTTCATCCAGGGTTCTTCTGCCAAGTCTCAGCAGAGTGTGACACCCTACGAAACCATGGACACCTTCCGTGGCATCACTTTCCTGTTATAAAATCACAGAATCGTAGAATCCCAGAATGGCAGGGGTTGGAAGGGCCCTCTGGAGATTACCCAGTCCAACCCCCCTGCTCAAGCAGTCTCACCCAGAGCAGGGGGCACAGGATATGGTCCAGGCGGGGTTTGAATATCTCCAGAGAAGGAGACTTCACAACCCCCCTGGGCAGCCTGTTCCAGTGCCCTGTCACCCTCAAAGTAAAGAAGTTCTTCCTCACGTTCAACAGGAACCGCTTCTGCTTCAGTTCGTGCCCGTTGCCCCTTGTCCTGTTGCTGGGCACCAGTGAGAAGAGTCTGGCTCCATCCTCATGACATCCACCCCTAAGATATTTGTAAGTATTGATGAGATCCCCTCTCAGCCTTCTCTTCTTCAGGCTAAACAATCCCAGCTCCCTCGGCCTTTCCTTGTAGGGGAGATGCTCCAGTCCCCACATCATTTTTATATCCCTCCTCTGGACTCTCTCCAGGAGTTCCTCATCCTTCTTGAACTGGGGAGCCCAGAACTGGATGCAGCGCTCCAGATGGGGTCTCACCAGGGCAGAGTAGAGGGGGAGGATGCACTGTGGTCTTCCTCATGTCCTCTGACAGAGGCTCTTTGGGGCAGAGCACAGCACCAGGCACAACTGGGGATGGATTTTGCTTCAAGGCTACAAGAACCTTGTATCTTTGAATCTCCTCTGATAGTTTAAATATTTGTGAATGTTTTGCATAAAATATTTCAATGTACAGTTTGCTTCAAATAGAAGAATGGAAACGATGAAAACATTGTTCAGGGCATGAAAAGGTGTTGGGGGGGAAAAAGGAAAAGGTTTGGTAAGACCCAAAAAAAAAAGTGATTAAACCATTCCCCCAAAGGGTTGTCTTAAGGGGAAATTTGCTTCCACCTTGATCCAACAAAAAACACAGAGGCATCTTTTGGTGCATTTGATATGCGAAGGTAGGCGTTGGAGGTGGGGGGGGGGAGCTGAATGCAATGGTGGTGAGCTGATGGGGGAACTGGAGACAGTGAGGGGTCGACTCTCCTGCGAGCAGCAAATGCTGTCTGCATCAGGATAGGGGAGGCAGTTATGGGCCTTATCTCTGCTGGAAGAAAGTGCTATCAGCACATGGAGTAGGTGGTGCATGGCTTACAGCCTTGCTGGTAAATTAAACGGTTCCTGGGAAAGATGCTGGCCCTTGCATCTTGGCTGCGCATGGAGCAACCCCCAGTACTGCTTTGGGGAGCCTCTACCTCCCCTGCTGTGGTGGCTCCTCAGCGTGCAGCCCTCCAAGAGGCATCGTGGAGCTGAAAGGTGTCTCTGAGAGGAGGGCACCTTGATGGCACCAGCCGGCACATGCACAGCCCGCCTTGACCCGGCCGCGCCTGCGGTTCTGGAATGTCACCACACAGTAGCTGGGCTGCTGTAAACATCACAGCAGTGCTTTGCAAGGACTATTATAGCCTCATGATCTGAAGCCCTGATTTATTACGCGAGCCTTGGTTGTCAACAGATTGGTTATGATATGAGGCAGCTAACAAGCTATTTCGCATGCTGATTAGACCTGCTTGTCAGGGAATGTCTGCACGATCGCTATCACGAGCAGTGCGTCATGGCTGCAATTGCTTCTCATCTCCATGAGTCCACAACCCACCCACCCCCCCCCCCCCCAAACCCACAAAATGCAGAGCTGTGGCAAGGCAACAAATAGCACAGTGATGGGACAATCTGCAAAGCCATCGTTCACGTCAGGGGACAGGCACGGGGCCCCACTAGCAGCACTTGCATGTGGGAAAACAGGAGAAGAGGGTGCAAATGAGATTTTAAAATAGCCCTGTCCAGCAGGGGACTTTAAATGAGGCTGAGAGGTTCGCGTCTGCTCTGCACAGCCTGCTGTGCTGGAAGGAGGCCCGTTGTCCTCGGAGGCCAACCCCTTGTCA
This sequence comes from Butorides virescens, assembly GCA_017310255.1. Classification (NCBI taxonomy): domain Eukaryota; kingdom Metazoa; phylum Chordata; class Aves; order Pelecaniformes; family Ardeidae; genus Butorides; species Butorides virescens. The sequence continues at coordinate 14,569 of JADKXX010007041.1, read as the reverse complement.
CGTCCCTGTGTTGGGCAGTGCTAATGGGGTTGCTTCATAGGAACAAATGTGGATTCCCACCCTGTACCACTGTTCCGGGGCCAGGCTCTCCTCCCAAATCACCTCTGGTCAACAAGTGACTGTTCTCACCTCCAGCCAGTACAGCCCCCACCTTATCCCCGTTTCCCAATTTACAAGGCATGGGAGCTGCTGAGAGAGGGAGGTGCTGGTGATGCTGGGGTGGCTGGCGGACGGTCGGGTGCTCTCTGCTCTGCTGTGCTTTGGGTCCCTCCTTCACTTCTTGTCCTGGAGGGTCTCCAGCTCCATCAGACAAACAATCTCTTTCATGCCCTGCTCGTTTGACAGGAGAGCAGGGAGGAAAGGGCAAGCTTCAAAGGGCTTAGTTTAGATTTACGGCTGTCCTGGCTCTCTGCTCTCCTGCACGGGGCAGAGTGAGAGTTGCTCCCTCTGCACTGTGCCTGCCGGGTGCTGACAGCCCTTGCTCCCCCCAGGCTGGGGCTGGGGCTCAACATCTACTGCTGGGTGTCTGGGGCCAGGATGTGGCTGAAGGCAGCATGGGTCAGCATGGGGACCCACCAGATCCCTCTGGAGGCCCATTCAAATCACGAACCTGGCAGAAGACTAAATCTGCCCGCAAAGATGCAGGGAGTTTGCTTCATGGTCGGCTGGTGGGATATGAGCAGAAGAGCTGAAATGATGGGGGTGTGCTAGGAGAGAGGGTGGAGGGCAGAGGGGACAAGGAAGAAGAGGCGGGGAGGGGACACATTCCTCTCTGGGCACAGGGGAGCTGTGCAGCATTTAGCCTGCTGTCTCCATCCCATCCCCTGGTCAACACAGCTCTTCCCACTCAGTGAAGTCCTTTGTGTTAACAAAGAGGAAACCTCTCCAGCCTCCTGGTGCGATTTTGGGAGTTCAGAGCAAGACTTGCAGTTTGACAGGGCTTCCTGAAGTCTGGACTGCCCAGGGGCCTTAGGTGCCTCGTTCCCATTAGAATAATTCCTAACTGTCCTAGATGTCTGGGCTGGAGTCACAGAGGTGCTTTGGAAAGCCTGGGACCCTTCATCTACAGTTCAGGCCCAGGTATATTTTCAGAGCTAATCAGTTTTGGCTGGTGTTTTCTCTCTGTCATGTTGCATTTGTCTCCAGCCTGGCAGTCCCCTCAAAAGCGAGGAGCTTGTTATCATTTTACAGAGAGAGCAAATTTAGTGCAGTAGTTCCTGCATGAAAAACACCCTTGGTCATTGCTGTAAAGGTTGGGTGTCCTGTTAGCAGGATGTGTGCTAGTGGATGGTCTACTGTGTTGTCCTTCGGGAGATCCCGACTCATGGCCTGGGAGCATCCCCCACCATGGAAATGCCCCCAGAGCTGCTGCTTGTGGGAAGCCCCTGCACCTTCACCCCAAGGGTCCATCGTCCTGTCCCACCAGCCCACCCTGGGAACACGGCGCTGGTGATGTGCTCATGGGGCAAGGCGTACCACGAGCCCAGGGGTGTGCAGGCAAATCCAGTGCTCGGCCTTGCTCCAGCCTCCTCCCTGCGTGCCGGCAAGCTCCAGGCACTCGCCTCGCTTTGCTGCCTGCTCTGCAGCTTTTCCAGACCCTCAGCCTTTGCTTCGCTCCCTCAGCAGCCCGGGCTGGATCGTCCCACAGGCGTCTTTCCTGTGGCTGCCCTGTCCCCTGCACCCCCCTCAAGAAAAGAATGCAGCTTTGCAAAAGCAAGGCAGGAACAAAGCAGAAAAGAGCAGTTTTGTATTATTTTCTTTTCTGGCCATTTTGAATTAATTAAGGAATGTGATCTAAACTATAAATACCCTCCTTCATGTATGATTTATGGCCTGTTTGTTCTGGATTGGTATGTGCTTAATCTCTAATTGTAAGCCCACCATCTGTTTTTATTGATCTGCTTGCCAGGAGAGTTATTGCTCTTTTTGGCCTTATAAGGGAAAATTAGGTACGTGGCGAGCAAGCCAGCTCCGGGGCTGCTCTTACGTCAGCGTTGGAGCCACTCAGGAGCGCGCTTCCCAGCTCTGCTCCGGCCTTGCGCTTCTGCCAGGCTCTATTTACCCCGTGAAACTTGAACTTCTGGGTCCCGCAAAGCCCTGTTCTTTGCAGGAGCATCTTCCCGTCTCAGCCTCCCTCTGTCAATCCCCCTTCAGCCCTCAGTTTTGCTCTTAAGAAAAAAAGAAAAGAGAAGAAGAGGCTGGCGTGGCCTTGGTGGTTTGGGCTATAAATCAGGCTGCCGCCAACTCAGGCAGGGTGCTTTCAATGGTGGGAGTGTCTCCATGAGAAAACAGGCTGGATTTGTTCATTAAACCTAGGGGGATTCGGCTGCATTATTAACCGGCTGGATAATAGCACCCGAGCCCAGCCCGCGCGCTCTGCACAGCCGGAGCAGAGAGGGGAGGATAAAAGCTCCCAGGGACATCTTGAGGCTTAAAGGAAGCCTGTGGATTTGAAGAAAGAGGCGCGATTTATTTGCAGAGCTGGGGACGCACAGAAAGGCAGCGATGGTGCTGTGGGAGAGCTGCCCCCAAAGGGAAGGGTGTTTCTGTCCCCTTCTGCCAGCCAATCCCAGTGGGGCCAGATGGGCCCTCCAGCACCCAGCCCCAGCGGGTGGGAGCCCCCAGTGAAGAGTGAGATGTCACCCTCACCTCGGAGGGCATTTGGGGCTTCAGGGTGGGTAAAAGGGAAGAGCGGGATGGAGAGAGTGGCTGAGGCACCGGGGATTGCACGGCTGCTGAGGAAGGGTCTTGAGCCTGGAGGTGGCTTGCTGGATACAAAAATGGGGCTTGTTTTGGGGAAGTGGGCCTGGCTTGGTGGCAGGGACTTTGCTGGGGAAACTGTGGCACAGGGACACGGATCTGGAGGCATTTAAAAGCCGGGCAGACGAGGTGCTTAGGGACAGGGTTTAGCGGTAGGATGGCAGGGTTAGGGTAACAGTTGGGCTTGATGATCCTAAAGGTTTTTTCCAACCCAAACAATTCTGTGATTCTATGATTCTATCTGGGGAGATGCTGGCTGCTGCACTTTCTCATTTTTGTTGCAGTGCTGGTGCTAGCTGCGTGAGTTGAGGGCTGGGCAGGGTCCAGCCACTGGATGGGCACAAATAACCTTAACTCTGATCCTCTGCCGTGGGGGCAATGCTCTCCAGACTGTCCCAGGGAGCTCTGCTGCCCAGTGGACTTTGGAGGCTGTGTCCCAAAAAAAGAAAACCAGCCTTGCTGGGATGTCAGCTGGTTGTGACAAGGAGTCTCAGTGGGCTGTAACCCTGCCAGCACCTAGTGGCACCCCCATCTTTTCCAGTCTAGGGGTGTGCCAGCACACCTTTGGTTTTGCAGCTCCCCTCCTATCCGGGGCCACAGTCCCTTCCCTGGCTGTTCCTGGGCATCTAACGTGGCTGCCATGCTGCTGCATCCCATCGCCATCCAGCCCTTGCCCGCCACCTCCCACTGAGCTCCCTTCTGCTGAGCTCCTGGCCTTGCCTGTCCCGTCAAAGCAGGTGCCATCCCCCCAGCTCCAGGGCACAGCACTGCTAGGACCTGGTCCCCCACTGCACAGGCACTTTCTGAGTTGCAACCTGAGCCCTAGCTGCTCCTGGCCGAGGCAGCTTCTCCTGTCGTGATGCTCCGTGTTGTCCTTCACCACTGGCCCAGCACCACAGCAGCCTTGTGACACCATTCCCTTCCCAGCCCCACTTGGGGAACCCACTGGTGGGACTCAAGCCCAAGTCTTCTTTTCCCTTCCCTTCATCTCAAAGGAAAAAACAGAGAAAATCCCCTTAAAATGTCCTGTTCATCCCCCAGGCTCTTTCCTCAGCCACCCTGAGGCCTCCATGCCCCACAGCTCCTTCCGTGCAAACACACCCATCTCAGCAGCAAAGGCCTCCCATGTGACTTGGCAGCCATCACACCGTCTGTCCAGACTGCCAAAGTCCAATGAGGCAGCTCCATGGCCCGGGCTGGACACCCCCCCATCTTGGGACAGGCTCCCTGGACGTGTGTGTCACCCCGTGGGGACCTGCTGGGCTCAAGGAGTGGGGCTGGCGAGCAGCAGACGCCTGCCCACTGAGCCAGCATAGCCTTCCCGGTTCAGAGGGGCACGGTCCCAGCAGCCCCTGGACCACTTTCCAGCCCCCAGCCTGGGGCAGGCGTGATGCTGGAGGCCTGAGGTGGTGCTGGTGGGCTGAGGGATGCTCTGCACCCAGTGCTGCATCTGCAGGGGAGGGAAGTTTTAGGGCCAGGCTCATCGCAGCTCTGGCAAATGGCTGCCAGCAGGGCACCCACCAGAGCACCCCACGGAGGCAAGGGCTTGGTTCTGCTTCTGCCTTGCACCCCTGGGACCACCGAGTATGGAGGGATGCGCAGCTGGGGGTGTCCCTGGGGCAATCCCTGGCACCCAGAGCTGCCGTGCCACGAGGATGCAGCAATGTCCAGGATCCAGACCACAGTCCCCTGCCCGGTTTCTGCTGCTGGGACAGGGGCAGTGCGGGGTCCACCTCAGCCAGAGGGGTCCCTCCCTGTCCCGCAGCATGTGTGGGCTGAACCCCTTCCTCCCCATGGAGGAACCCACTGAGATGGGAGTTGCTCTGAGCCTCTGGCTCTATATTTATATATCAACCATGAAATGCCCCTAAATACATTTGCAGTTGGGACAGAGCTCTTGTAATTTGTTCAGTCTCCCGCAGCCTCCTGTGGTTATTATTTTAAGCCCTTCCCCTGATTTCAGGGCCCTGGTCTGGAGATCCCCATTCCCAGACTGACTGATGCATGCAATGACAGAATTTCTGCTGTTGGGCAAATTAATTTCCCATGGGTTTGTGGCCTAATATATAAATATAAAACTGACACATTTTTACTCAGCTGAAAATAAAATAGCTCCAGCTCTAGTTTGCATGAGATAAGTTTTCCAGGAGATAAGGCGGCAGCTGGAGCGTGAATTGCCATGTGATTCCATTTTTCCCACAGATCCCCAGCAATGTTTGTTGGCTGGGCTGTGCAACATCAGCTTTTGATTAGCACCAGCTGGCATTAACGCGATGCTTGTGTTCTGCTTCGTCTCACCCCACACCTGCCTTTTCCCGGGCAGAGCAAATGGCCAGGAGAGTGGGAGCAGGGAGTCTCACTGCCCAGCGTATTTGGGATTTGCTGAGGGGATCCGCCTGGAGCTGTGGAAGTGCTGGGGAAGGCTGGTTCAGACCCTAGCTCTGATGCCTTCAAGCTGGAATTGCAGTAGCCTGGCCTGGAGGAGGGCAGCAGTGGAGGTAATGGATGGATGGATGGATAGCTGATCCTCACCAGGTGGCCAGGTCCCAACTGGGTCGAAGGCATGGCGGATCTCCTTTCCTCTCCTCCGGGAAGGGAACCATCCAGAAAATAATTTGGGGAATGGGATTTCCATCCCTGCGGGCAGGATCATGCTAGTGCTGAGAACAGGGCAGCTGCGGTCAAGGTCCTGGCTCCTGTCCCGCTGCCCTGTGAGCTGGTCTAATCCAGAGCTGTCTCTAAGGTCCCTTTGTGTATGAGTCCCGGTGAGCAGGGGGTTGTGTGCCTGGGCTGGTGGGGTGGCTCCATGCCTCCGGGGACCAGGCTGTATTTGGAAGTTGATCTCAGGGCCCTGGAGCCCTGGATCTGTTAGCACATGCAGCAGAAATGAGTGTGTTCGATCCAGGAATCCTGACCTCAGACCTTATAAATAACCCAACTGGGGCCATACAGAATACCTAAAACAGTTTGGCTCCTCTGCTCACAGAGCAGTCATCCCCTCCCCCTCTCCCTCTCCCGGCTCCTGGCTCCCTCACTGCCCTGGGAACCTGCCTCCCCCCTCATCAGTATGATTAAATCCTGAAGAATGCGCTTGGGGCTCTGCAGGCACCAATGCAGAGATGGCTGATGGGGCACTCACAGTGTGAGGGTTCAGCAGGGCCAGCATACCAGAGGGGGCTTATCTCCAGGCTCTGTAACTCAGGCATAACCAGAGCCCCTTGGCTTGTTCCTGTGTCTGGGCAGAGCCCATCCCATCCCATCCTGCCCCATCCCACCCTATCCCACCCCACCCCATCCCACAAGATTCACCTCTAGGTCTCTCCATTGTATTGGTCGAGGTGGTACAAGGTCCTGAGCCACAGGGTGCTGCCACACAGACACCCACCTCCCTGGGTCTCACCTGTTCTGGTGGGATGCCCCTCATACCTCCAGCAGGGCTGGACCCGCAGTGGGTGAAGGCTGGGAACAGGACCCAGAGGTGGCACCATTGATGATGAACTCCATGTTATTAACACCTGGGGCAGGTCTTGTCCCCAGATCACGGGGCAGCAGGAGCCCTGGGGAAGGGCACCCCTGGGAGAATTGGGCCAAACTGAAGCCCCGGTAGAAAGAGGACACAGGGTTTGGGTAGTTAAAGCGAGGCACAACCAGTTGGAAGAAGGACAGATGCTCCATCTCGTGGTGTCCCCACCTCTGAGTACCTTGCTGAGGGTGTGATTTTGCTATTAGAGAAGCTGCAAGCTCAATACAGGACCAAAATGATTATACACAGGAGGTAAAACAAGGGGATTTATTGACTTTTCCTGACCCTAAACTCTCTGAATAGGAAACAGGTTCTGCCTCAGGGAGCTTAGAGCCTAAATCATTAATAAACCCATATTTATTTTCATAAAGGGCCCAAATTATTATTATTTGTTTTTATGGCGTAAAGATACAAGATCCAGAAAAAAACTTGAGTAAGGGACAATTGCTTTGTAAATGTTTGCAGAAGACACTTTTATCACAGAAGTTTAAACCATTCCGCGTCTCTCTGCGTGCCTCTTTGCTGCCTCTAATCACCTAGAATATGCTGACCCCTTCCTACCGGCCTCAACGGGGACATTAAAATGTCAGAAATGTTTTATTCTTGCAAGAAAATCTGGGAAAGGAGAGAGACACCCACACTTGGGCTGCCATTGAAAGAAAGTCTTTAATGTGAGCTCAACCCCACTGCCAGACATTGAAGAGCCATAAAAAAAAAAAAGAAAAAACCCCAATCACGTATCACAGGTTATCTGAGGTATGAGCACGGTCCTGAAATGAAGCAGAGGAACAGGAGCCCCTGAGGTCAGCAGGGCTGTGAGTGCTCCGTGCACAGGGGTGGGATGCCTGGGTCCCCAACGGAGGGAGGAGAAGGGCTCTGCAGCCCGGAGCAGTGGTGCCTGGTGTGGAGAGGACCCCCAGCCCCTGGGTCAGGCTCTGACACCACAGAGACATGGGAAAGGACTGGTTTTGAGGAGCCATTCCTCACCTGTGTGCAGGCATAAGCTGCTCAGCTGTGTCATCAGCAGGTCTCCACCAGTCTAGGACCCTCCCTAGGTTTAAGACAAGTCAGAACTGCAGGGAAGATGTGCTGGACCAAGTCTTGATCAAGATGTAACTTGGTCATTTCCACTCCAGGAGCACTTCAGGGCAGAAGAAGGAGACCTATAGGTCTGGGGTTGTCAAAGCACAGGAGCTGAGATGTCTCCAGGGCTTTGTGAGGGATAACAGTAATTTTCAGGCCAGGGTGCTCCAGCCTTCGTGGCTTCCCCATTGCATAGACAAATCCCTTTGGGTTCAGCCGTTGTGAGGACCTGGACCTGAGGCAGCACCAAGCAAACAGGCACGTGCTGGGGAAGTGGTGTAATTGGCAAGCAACTCTGGAAAAGCAGATCTGAGCAAATAATGCCCAACCTGGAAGGATTTGTCCTTTTTCAGAGCACTCTGTTTGCAGAGCACGTGTGTACTTAGAAAGAGCTCCAGGGAGCGTTGCAAAACCTACCACATTTGGAGTAGGTTTTGAAGACTTCAATCCCTCTTTAATGATACTGTCCAGAAAATGACAAAGCTTTTGAACAACAAATGGGCTGGATTCTGCCTTGGTCCATTTCAAATCGTTGCGCAGATTTTTTTCTTTTGTTTCATGCGGCTTGCTGAATCACAGCAAAACCACACAGCGTCCTGCCACAGCTTTTCTTGTTTCTCTGACACTTCTGGCATGAAAATTGGACACCACAGCAGATTCCAAGGCTCAATTACATCCAGGTTTGCCCCACACTAGAGGAATCTGGTTTTGATGGCGCTGCTTCCAAGTTGATAGATGACAGCTACATGGTGATTTTAGACCAAGCTCCCCCTGACACGGGGTACTTTTGTCCTCTGCTTATCTGCAGTGAGCTCCTGATACCTGTGGATGGGCACCAGCCAGGGAGGTCACAGGATGAGGCCGTTTTCACTGTGAAAAGCTTTGTCTAAATACCTTAGCCACATGCAGGACCCCCTGTTTATGGAGTGCCCGAGTTTCGAGTACTCCATGGGCACCACCTCGTGTGTAAGCGTAGAGCAGGGGCTTCTCTGGGCTAAACAAACTGCACTAGGGAAAAGAAAAGAAAACACCAGTGTTCTTCCGGTAGTTAATGAGTAACTATTAATCTGGTTTGAATTTTTGGTCCAGGAGATGTTTTACAGGGTTATAACTTTTAAAACAGAAAATTGGGAGCCCTTGGGGTAAATCAAGGGCAGAGACGAGAGGAGGTTATGCTTGAAAGAAATCCACATTAGATTTATTAGTATTTACTTTAAGCCACAGTGAGAAGGGAGACTCAGGGAAAGAATCGGCAGCATCTCCAACAATGCCTTTATTCTAACCTGGACCTGCAAACAGCAAAATGCAAGGTTTGGGCTTATGCAGTGTTTTTTGTGAAAGCAAGTCTTGCAGCTCCGGAGGCACGCATGGAGCCACGCTGGCACCTGAACAACATTACTGCTGCACACTTGACCCCAAAGCAAACCAGCAGGACTAGGGTCCAGATTTGGGTGTAGGATTTGATTCAGAGGAGCTCTGCCTCCAAGGGACAATCAGGAAAGAGCGGCTACCTTCAGGGGAGCAGCATGGGGCCCCAGATGGGATGCGGAGATAGAGCAGGCAGGGAAATGCAGCATGGGAGCAATGAACTGCAGACCCAAGCAGGGGAAGATGAGCCAAACATCTGGTCCAGCATCCGTTTAAGCTGCTTTGCAGCCTGCAGGTGGATTTAGACTAACCGCAGAGCCATGTCAGGGGCTGCATGGGCTTGTGGATTCCCCAAAACAAGGAGACCTTGTGGCACCAGCTCCCCCGAGGAAGGAGGAAAACCAGAGGTGCTTGCAGCCTGACGATGTGACATCCCACCTGGGAGGGTGGCAGAACAGCCTGGCATCCCCTAGCAACCCCAAACCACTGCAAGTCCCTAATGCATGCATGTGCTTTGCATTCCTCTTGCCGGGGCACAGCAGAGGCACAAGGGCAGCGAGTTAGGCGCACGCCTTTTGCAGGGCTCTCCATACAGGCCCAACAATGCCTGGTATCTCTCTATCCCCCCAGGATCAAGGCTGCTGCTTTGTTTCAGCAACACAGGCTTGGCTAGATGGTGGAGAGGGGTCTCCCAGCAGAGACCCCAGGACAGTGCGGCATGGGATGTCCCAGGGAAGCTGATCCACCTTAGCAGGAGCTAAAGGCCAAGAGCAGCTGGAGTGCACAGCAGCGTGGGGAGCCACACTGGGACCAACAGGGCCACACTCCCCTTCCCCACCAAAGTCCCTTGGAGGGTCACAAGCACCGGGTCCCGCAGGGCTGGGTCCTGGCTGGAGTGCCCAACCCTCCTCAGATGTGGTCAGCACCGTGGCAGAGCCTGGGAGCTGTTGCACATCCCTGCATCAGGCTGCAGCTCCAACACTATTTCTTTGCTCTTTTCCTGGGGATTTGTCACAAAAATGCTGTTATGCTCTATCCTTCCCCAACATCTGTTAAAAAATGACTGTCTTTACCATTTGGAAAATTGGCCATACACCAGCAAAGCACTGGACTCAGGAGCCTTCTTCTAAGCACTTGGGTTTATAAACCTGTGCACAGAAAACTGGAGCCACAAATGTGGGAATTCCTTACTGGGAAGCGGCTGGGAGGTGGCTGCCAGTTTCTATCAGCCATCAGTTGTTGGGGGCACGTGCGGTAGATTCTGATTTCCTCCAGGACCTTCACACATCAGCCTGGGTGAAGCAGCTCATTAAAAGCAACTAATTGCTGCAGTCAGTTGTGACATGAATTTTTCAAGGTTAATTTAGTTTAGCACTGAGAGTCCTCCATTTATCTCTGAGGAGGGTGAACCACACATGCAGCACAGCCACTCCCCTGCTGCATCGCTCCTCTGCGGACTGTCCGGGATTGGGAGTTCAAATTTGAAGCAACCTCAGGGACTGCTAAGAGGGAGGGCACAGAGCTGTGATGGGGAAACCCGGCCCGGGGAATGCAAAGCCTTGGTACCACCCTGGCAGCTCTGGCCAGCTCAGTTTGTGCTTGATGCAGGCATCAGCTTTGCTTTGTCCTGAGATGAGCAATTCCTTCAAAAGTCCTTTTAACCATTTTCCTGAGCTTACAGGAATACTGGGGAAAGCAGAGTTTGAAACACAATGTCTTCAGTAAAATGTGCATCAGCAATCATGTCCCCATGGAAGGCATCTGCTGCAGAGCCCAATTTTGCCCAATTTTGGGTGTGCCAGGGCTGAGAGTTGGGGCACGGGGAGCACCCTGAGCCCCGGCATCCCCACACTCTGCAGCGGGATGGCAGGGTGCTGGTCCCAGCATGGGGCTGCCCCCCACCAGACCCCCTTGTGCATGGTCCCAAGGTGCAATGTCGGAGGGGAGGCTGCTGAGCTCCACTCGTCCCACCTGAGCGAAGGCTGACTTGGCACCTACCGGCAGGCAGGGAAGGGAAATAGGCTGTTTAATGAACATATCCTGTGTTTACAGAGGACCCGCCAACTATGACAATGCAGATGTTTCCTGTCTCCCAACATCTGCAAAGCCTTGCTGGCTGAAAGCAATTCCTACCAGGAATCTGTGCACTGGGGCTTTGCTTCTGCAACAGCAGACAGCGCCTGACCTCCAGCGAGCGGGGATGTGTCCGGGCAGTGACCGTCTCACCCTCTCCATGGGTTAGTGCCTGCCTGCGGCTGGTCTGGTGCTGCACCACCAGGGAGTAAAGCTGAGCTCAAAGGCCGGCACAGGCTTGGCGGCCCCGCAGCGTGACACAAGCCCTGACAGGGAGGGACAGGGCTGTACAGGATGTGGTGCTCTGCAGGTAGGCAGGAAGATGAGCACGTCGGGAGGATGTGACCATGTTTACCGCCCACCCTTGTTGAGTCTCTGTCCTTTCCTTGTCTGCCTGAGAGCACTCCGCCCCCCACAACCTGGACCCCTGGACGCCAGCATTGCCACTTCTTCTGGCTGGAGGCTGCGATTAGGAAGCAGCTAGAAGCCAGGTTCAACCCCTTTGCTGGGTTGAACAACCTCCTGGCAAGGCTGGGTGGAAACCTTCTCCCTTTCTTTGCCTGAACAAGCCAGTTTGCAGCGAAGACACTAAAGAGCAGCTGTAAACGCGCAAAGCAAAGCTGTTGGGAAACTGAGGAAGGGCTTGGCTGTAGCCCAGCATCAAGGACACTTTGCTAAATGGGAGTCCTGGGCGCTGGTCCCTTTTCTCTAGGATGAGTCATGTGAACAAATTCAACTGTTTTTCTAGTCTCAAGACCAGGATCTGGACTGGAGCTGTGGCTCTGACTAGCCAGATACACTACCAGGGAGTCACAGCCCAAATCTCCAGGTGAGGTGGTATCAGCCTGGGCTCTTCCACCCAAAGGCTGTTGGTGGGAAGCTCCCAGAGAGGGCTCCCTGCTGTGCCACTCTAGGAGGTTCACCGACCATGCAGGTTGGTAGGAGAGGCGAGTCCTTTCTGTGCTCCCCTGAGCAAGGCTAGTGCTCCCAAAACACAAGATCTGGGGTTCAGAGGCACCTCTGGAGGTCTCCAGTCTGACCCCTGCTCCGAGTGGGGCCAACATAGATTGGTTAGCGGAGGACTGTGGCCAGGGTATCTCCAAGGGTGGAGATCCCTCAGCCTCATGGGTGCCTATTCCAGGGTCCAGCCACCCTCATGCCAAAGGGGATTTTTTGTTAAATCCCATTAGAATTTCCCTGTTTGTGATTTGTGCCTGTTGCCGCTAGTCCTTTTGCTGTGCGCCTCTGAAAGGAGACCTGTTGTCTCTGTACCCTGCCATTAGGGATTTGAAGACAGCTGACTACCAGACCTGCTTTTCACCTTCTCCAGGCTGGAGAAACCCAGCTTTCTCAACCTCTCCTCCTACGTCCTAACCATCTCAGAGCCTCACCACTGGGCTCTCTCCAGTTTGTCAGTGTCATTTTTGTACTGGGACCCCTCAAAATTGGACACTGTTAATTCAGAAATGGCCCCAAAAGTGCCATATAGAGGGGGATAATTACTCATCTCTTGATGCTCTCCAGTCCTCCTCAATTGCACCTGGGGAGGTTTAACCCCATGCACCAGTACAGGCTGGGGGCTGACCTGCTGGAAAGCAGCTCTGCCGAGAGGGACCTGGAAGTCCTAGTGGATGACAAGCTGACCGTGAGCCAGCAGTGTGCCCTTGTGGCCAAGAAGGCCAATGGTATCCTGGTGTGCATTAAGAGGAGTGTGGCCAGCAGGTTGAGGAAGGTTATCCCCCCCTCTACTCTGCCCTGGTGAGACCCCACCTGGAGCACGGTGTCCAGTTCTGGGCTCCCCAGTTCAAGAAAGATGAGGAACTCATAGAATCATAGAATGTTTTGGGTTGGAAGGGACCCCTAGAGGTCATCTAGTCCACCCCCGCTGCAGTGATCAGGGACACCGCTAACTAGATCAGGTTGCTCACAGCCCCATCCAACCCGGTCTTGAATGTTTCCAGGGATGGGGCCTCCACTACCTCTCTGGGCAACCGTGCCAGTGTCTCACCACCCTCATTGTAAAGAATTTCTTCCTTAGATCCAGTCTAAACCTACCCTGGTTTAGTTTAAAACCATCACCCCATGCCCTGTCACAGCTATCCCTACTAAAAAGATTTTTCCCATCTTTCCTGTAGGGGGCCTTTAAGTACTGAAAGGCTGCAGTCAGGTCTCCCTGCAGCCTTCTCTTCTCCAGGCTGAACAACCCCAACTCTCTCAGCCTGTCACGTAAGAGAGGTGCTCCAGCCCTCAGATCATTTTAGTAGCCCTCCTCTGGCCCCTCTCCAACAGTTCCATGTCCTTCTTGTGCTGAGGGCTCCAGAGCTGGACGCAGGGCTCCAGGTGAGGTCTCACCAGAGCTGAGTAGAGGGGCAGAATCACCTCCCTCGACCTGCTGGCCACGCTTCTCTTGATGCAGCCCAGTACAGCGTTGGCCTTCTGGGCTGCCAGCGCACGTTGCCGGCTCATGTCCAGCTTTTCATCCACCAGCACCCCCAAGTCCCTCTCGGCCGGGCTGCTCTCGATCCTTTCTTCCCTCAGCCTGTATTGATACTGGGGGTTACCCCGACCCAGGTGCAGGGCCTTGCACTTGGCCTGTTGAACTTCATGAGGTTCACACAGGCCCACCTCTCCAGCCTGTCCAGGTGAGTCCAGAGGAGGGCAACAAAGATGATGAGGGGACTGGAGCATCTCCCCTGTGAGGAAAGGCTGAGAGAGCTGGGCTTGTTTAGCCTGGAGAAGAGAAGACTGAGAGGGGATCTCATTAACACGTACAAATATCTCAAGGGTGGATGTCATGAGGATGGAGCCAGACTCTTCTCACTGGTGCCCAGCAACAGGACAAGGGGCAATGGGCATGAACTGAAGCAGAAGCGGTTCCTGTTGAACGTGAGGAAGAACTTCTTTACTTTGAGGGTGACAGGGCACTGGAACAGGCTGCCCAGGGGGGTTGTGGAGTCTCCTTCTCTGGAGATATTCAAAGCCCACCTGGATGATGTCCTGTGCCCCCTGCTCTGGGTGAGCCTGCTTGAGCAGGGGGGTTGGACTGGGTAATCTCCAGAGGTCCCTTCGAACCCTTGCCATTCTGGGATTCTGTGATTCTGTGTAATTACATGTGTGGAGTCTTCTGGGAACCACAGGAGTGCAGAGCACGATGGGACACACATGGCACACACCACGCAGAAACCACCTTCTCTGAGGAAGAGCACCAGGGAAGGTTTGCTTTTAACCAGTTCAGCACCAATGAGTCTCAACACTTTACTCCAAATGGAAAAGTGTGAGAAGTCTTGCAGCAAAGAAGTCCTATTTTCATCCCAGTTCATGACAAAAAGCCAGGCCAAACAAGCAAGACACCAAGTGGAATGGAAATACTGACTGGTTTGCTTTGCTTTGCTATTTAATAGCAAAAATTCCAGTACTCCCTATTCGCCTGCATCTCCTTTTCCTTTCCCATCTTGCCAGCTTTCCAAGAACCTGAAGATGGTTTGGATCCTGCAGTGGATTTTCCCCTCTCTGCCTAAGGGGCTCACCACCATGCCCACCAACTCACTGCACAGGGCCCCTCATGTTGCGGCTCCCTCAAGGTGTCTGAGTGTCTTGGGCCGTTGCCACCTGGGCTTCATTCGAATTGTGGAGCTGCAGCAAGGGAGAGGCCTCAGCAGGGTGAGGGGGGTCCTTTTTTGTTGGTGACCTCAGAAATACTGGCACCCTGCAGCCCGAAGGGAAGGGAAGGGAAGGGAAGGGAAGGGAAGGGAAGGGAAGGGA